>JAZKJV010006675.1:600000-788799 GCA_037367405.1 Ottelia alismoides
CACAAACTCTGAGCGACGTGAAGACCCATCTCTTGTGTCTTCAAGAGGCACAGACGGCTTCTCAGCCCCGTCTTCAGTCGCGAGGCGATCCCGGCGGCAGCCGCAGCTCGTCCCAGCGCTCCAGCTCCTTGCAGCAGCCTAGACAAGTTCACCTTGTACAGGCGGAGCCGTACCAGCAGCAGCAGCCCTCTTACCAGTCACCACCATCTCCAGACTTACAGATGGTGGTGTATCAGCCGGATCAGCCTCTGGATGTACTCCCACCAGCCCCTTACGATGCGGAACCGTTGATGGATGTCAACGGGATTTGGTATGACCGCCCTCAACCTGGAATCCGAAGAGATCATCCCGGATTCAGGTGGTGGAATGGGGGTAACCAGGCCCAACAGCAGCCAGCCGGTCAGGGAGGGCAGTACTCCCAGCAGAGAGATCACCAGCAGCCCCCAGCATACCAGCCACACCAGCCATCATCCTTCGTACCTCGTCCCTATCAGCAACAGGGACAGAATTGGAGACGTGAGCAGCAGGCTCACCAGCAGCAGCATCCTTCCTCTTACCCCTCTCAGCCCCAGCAGCCTCATTATCAGAGAGGCAACCCGTCGGGTTCCCATGAGAGCCCCGCCATGGATGATCTAGCCCGCCTCTTCACAGAGCAGCAGGCTACATTTAGACGGGAGATGGACGAGTTCCGCCAGGAGATGCGGGATCTGATGAGAGGGAAGGCCGCCATCCCTGCACAGATCGAGCCTAATCCGAATAACTTGAAGAGGAAATCTGAGCAGGTAGTTCACACTGAACCTACCACTTCTAGTGACTCATTTGATGTTATCTCGTCGGATCTATTTGATGCTGATTTTGTCACACTTAGGAGCGGTAGAAGACCAGCAGGAGGCGCCTCATCTGAGCGACAACACGAGGAATCATCTAGAGCGCCAGATGAGGAAGAGGAGAGCGGTACTGAAGCCGCACATCATGGTGACGGTGGTACTGAGGCCACCCGAGATGCTGATTCCACCGGCGGTACTGAGGCCGCCGTTTCACCACATCGAGGAGGTGGTACTGACACCACCAGCAGAGCCGAGCCAGCCTGCGGTACTGAGGCCGCAAGACGTCTAGTTGTAGAGCCAGCTAGAGGTGGTACTGAGGCCACCAACATTCATTCTGATAGAAATGTTGTTTTTCCTCGCATGAGTGTATCTCAGAACTCTAATTTGAATAAAGGAAAAGGTTTAGTTTCTTCTGATCCCACTGTGGTGAATGATGTTTGTGAGGATCCAGTCATCGAATCATCTAGGCCTATTCCTAGTCCTTCATCTGAGAAGGACCCTGTGATCCCCTTTCCTAGAGCCCTTGAGTTGGGGAAGGGGAAGAAAAAAGATAAAAATCCAAAAAAGAGAGAGCAGGAGGAGTTCAGCCAAGGCATGATAGACCGATTTCACATCCAGCTGACCCTCAATGAGGCTTTGCAGCACATCCCTCTTCTTCAGCGATCCTTGAGAGACAGGACCACAGTCAGGAGGAAGAAGAGGAACAAGACCGCAGAAATTCATGTGCTAACAAAAGCCACGTGTTACGCGATCCAGAACCATCTGCCGACTAAGAGGCCAGATTTAGGGGCCCCGTATGTCAGATGTCAGATTAGTGAGCAGAGGTTCGACCGCACTCTATTAGATAGCGGATCGTCGATCAACCTTCTTCCGGCAGCCCTTCTCGACCACTTAGAGTTGGGCACTCTTAGACAGAGCAGGACATACCTTCAGTTTGCTGATCGGTCTGTCAAGAGGCCAAAGGGGTTGTTGCGAGACGTTGTCGTCACGATTCAGGGTTTGCAATTACCCGTGGATTTTGTCGTACTGGACATGGAGACCCCTGACTCGTTGACCGATTCCCCCATCATCCTCGGTCGCCCGTTCTTGGCCACAGCCAAGGCAGTGACTGACCATGACAGTGGGAAGGTATTCTTTCGCGTCGAGGGCGAGAGTATACAAATAGAGACGGTTAAGGACCACAGAACCAGAGATAGATCCCGCTCACATGGCAGTACAGATTCAGAGCAGCTGACAGACGCAGAGCCAGACATCCACCAGAACTGTGATTTTGTGATCACAGATGATGAGGCAATTTGGGCAGATCCTGCAGCACAGACCATCCTCTCATATTCAGATACAGCTGATGCAGAGATGATAGCAGAGGATAGTCTGGAGAGCACAGCCCTGGTTCAGGATACTATTGAGTCAGCAGAGTCGGACCTTGATCGCGACACGATTTCCAGTGATGGTGGTACTGAAGCCACCCTGCTCTACGGTGGTACTGATGCCACCGAGTCTGATATAGATCCCTCGGATTCAGAGTCTGATTGGGCAGATTGTGATGATCAGATGCCAGATCTGGATCCACCTGAGCCCATCTATGAGGAGGAGGTAGAGGCAGAGCAGAACAGAGACAATGTAGAGGACCCGCCTTCTCCAGATCCAGTTTGTGAGAGTTCGTTATCATTTTCCCAGGCAAATTTGGCAGAATTGTCTGCATACACACATCTTCTTCAGAAGCCAGATTTGCCAGCACCCAGCTGTCCAGAGCTAAAGCCGCTCCCTACTTCGCTGAAGTATCGATTCCTTGCGGGAGAGTCTGAGATGTACCCAGTCATCATCTCTGCCGATCTGACTGGAGAACAAGAATCCCGTCTGATGGAGGTTCTTGAAAAGAACCGCAAGGCAATTGGATGGAGCGTAGCAGATCTCCATGGGATTAGTCCCTCGTTGTGCTCCCACCATATCTATCTCAAGGAAGGGGCAAAGCCGTCGCGTGAGTTCCAGCGGCGACTGAACCCCAACCTAAGAGAGGTTGTTATGAAGGAAATATCAAAATGGTGGAGTGCAGATTTTATTTATCCCATTTCCGACTCCAAGTGGGTTAGCCCCTTGCATGTGGTGCCCAAGAAGACGGGCATCACTACCGTGATCAGTGAGTCGGGAGAAGAGATTGCTACACGAGTACCCACCTCTTGGCGGGTCTGTGTTGACTACAGAAAACTCAACCAAGCCACCAAGAAGGACCATTTCCCCCTGCCTTTTATTGATCAGATCATAGAGAGACTGGCAGGAAAGAGCCATTACTGCTTCCTGGATGGGTACTCGGTCTACAACCAAGTGGCCATCGCTCCTGAGGATCAGGAGAAGACCACCTTTACCTGTCCCTTCGGTACTTACGCCTTTCGACGCATGCCATTTGGACTATGCAACGCCCCTGCGACTTTTCAGAGATGCATGCTGTCGATCTTTTCGGACATGGTAGGGGAATGTTTGGAGGTCTTCATGGACGACTTCTCGGTTTACGGCGACGGATTCGATTCCTGTCTTGACTGCCTAGACCGAGTGCTCCAGCGATGTATTGCTACCCGCTTGGTTCTGTCTTGGGAAAAGAGTCACTTCATGGTGACTCAAGGGACGGTGCTTGGCCACATCATCTCCAACAGAGGCATGGAGGTTGATCCGGCCAAGGTCGATGTCATTAGGAAACTCACACCGCCGTCCAATCTGAAGCAGTTACGGTCATTTCTGGGGCACGTTGGTTTTTATAGGAGATTCATTCATGATTTCAGCAAGATTGCCCGACCGTTGACTGACCTCTTGACGAAAGACACCGAGTTCCTTGTCGATGACAAATGTCTTTCGTCCTTTGAAACTCTCCAGCAATGTGTTATTGAGGCTCCTGTCCTTCAGCCGCCTGATTGGGCTCTCCCATTCGAGATCATGACGGACGCCTCCGATTTTGCCGTAGGGGCCGTGCTAGGACAGAGGAGGGATGGAGTACCATTTGCGATACACTATGCTAGCCGCACATTGGATTCCGCCCAGCGGAATTATACGGTCACAGAGAAGGAGATGCTAGCAGTAGTGTTTGCCCTAGATAAATTCAGATCATATATCATTGGATCCCGAGTGACCTTGTACACAGATCACACCGCCATCAGGTACCTCATGTCAAAGAAGGATGCCAAGGCCAGACTTACTAGATGGATCCTTCTACTCCAGGAGTTCGACATTGAGATCAAGGATAAACCTGGAGTCAAGAATGTGGTGGCGGATCATCTTTCCCGATTAGAGCAGCCTGAGGATTCTGAGCAGATTGATCCCATTCATGATACCTTCCCAGATGAGGCGATCCTTGCTATCACCTCACTCCCGTGGTATGCCGATATTGTGAACTTTCTCGTTGCTGGGAAAGTCCCACAAGATTGGCCCAGGCAGAGGCTTGAGACCTTCCTTGCGAAGGCCAAGTCCTACCACTGGGAGGATCCCATCCTTTACCACGAAGGAGGGGATAGCATCTGGCGTCGGTGTATTCCTCAGGAGGAGCATCATAGTGTCCTCACTTACTGCCACAAGCTCGAGGCAGGAGGACATCATTCTGGGAGGAGAACGGCACAGAAAGTGCTCCAATCCGGCTTGTGGTGGCCTACCCTCTTCAAGGACTCAGATGAGTTCGTAAAGAGGTGTACTGACTGTCAGAGGATGGGCACTTGTGGACAACGTGATATGATGCCGATGCAGCCCATTCACTTCTGTGAGGTTTTTGACGCATGGGGCATCGATTTCATGGGTCCATTCCCTAAGAGTCAGGGATTCGAGTACATTCTATTGGCCGTAGATTATGTTAGTCGTTGGGTTGAGGCTATCCCCGCCCGAGCCGCAGATGCGAAGACAGTTTGCAGATTTTTGAAGAAGCACATCATCATGCGGTTCGGGGTTCCACGAGTTCTTATTTCTGATGGGGGTCTCACTTCATCAACGACCAGGTGAAGGCACTTGCTACCGAGTTCGGCATAGACCATCGTGTTGCTACACCATACCATCCACAGACGAACGGTCTAGCTGAGGTGTCGAATAGGGAGATCAAGAATATTTTGCAGAAAGTCGTCCGCCCTGACCGAAAGAATTGGTCACAGCTTTTGGACTCGGTCTTGTGGGCATATAGGACGTCTTTCAAGACTCCATTGGGTACATCTCCCTTTTGCCTCGTTTATGGCAAGCCATGCCATCTACCTGTTGAGCTGAGGCACAAGTCACTTTGGGCAGTCACAGATATTCTTATGGATCTAGATGGTATAGGAAACCAGAGGAGGGCAGAGTTAGCCGCCTTGGAAGAGCTTAGAGATGCAGCTTTCTCAAACAGCCTACATTATAAGGAGAAAGTCAAAGAGTGGCATGATTCTCATATCAGCCACAAGCATTTTGAGATTGGACAGAAAGTATGGTTGTTTGATGCAAGGCTACGATTATTTCCAGGGAAGCTACAGAGCAAATGGAAAGGACCCTATTTGGTCAGAAAGGTACACGATAACGGTAGCATTGATATATCTGAGTTATCTTCTGAGAGTACATTCCGAGTGAACGGCCAGCGGCTCAAACCATTTCTAGATCATGAGACGCGGGACGTTATTATTGCCGCTATTCATTTTGCGTGAGATGTGGTCTTTTGACTCACATCTTTTACATCTCACGCCTGATTTTCACTGTTCCTCCGCCTGTATAGATCCAGTTGTCCATATCATTCTATTCTTTAGTCCCACATCCCGTCTCTCATCTTATGATTATGCTATACTTAGGGTGTACTTTACCCTAAGTATAGGGGGGATGTCGGACCTGTGAGTATTCTTTTCATTCTTTCTGCTCTTGTTTTTGCTGCCTATACTTAGGGATATTTTACCCTAAGTATAGGGGGGGCAGATTCTGTATCTTCTTCACTCGGCTTTCCCTTCATGTACAGCTTTCTATACTTAGGATTAGTTAATCCTAAGTATAGGGGGAGACCACCGAGTTCCTCTCATTTTATTCATTTATTCGTTCCTGTACTTAGCCATTCCTTTTCACTTCCCTTTTACTAAGCACGAGTTATGTCTTCTTCATCGCTCTTGATCACTCTGAGGACATCGTTCGAGCTAAGTATAGGGGGGGTGTGTATATATTTCATATATACTTTAGCCATAACTCGTACTTTGTGTGAGTGTGTTAATAAATAAAATGGCTAAAAGTCACAATTTTTTTTAAAATTTTTCATGTACATAAACCTCTTTTATTCTTGCACATACATAGCTAGTGTACAAAGTATTTTTGTAAAAATGATTTCAAAAATCTTTTGTGTAAAGCTTGTGTAAATATTTTGTATCAAAATTATGTATATAGTACAAAATTTTTCCAAAATGTTTTGAAAATCAAAAGTTTGCAAAAACCTTGTGAAAAAGTTTGTAAATATCTTTTTGCAAAACTTGCACTTCATGCATCATTCATGATTACAAAACATTTTTCAAAAATTTTGCATGATTGTAAAATATTTGTGAATAGCATCTTGTGTACATATATGTATATACTTTTTCCTGGATAAGAGTTGACATTTAAACTAAGCCTGGAATTAAATTGAGAAATGGAGCTTGAATAAGATCTTAATCCACTTAACTTCAAGAGGAACCTTGTAGGACTTAGGGTTAAGGCTTTTCAGGTCCATAAGGACTTAATTCTTTGAGTCCACTAGGCTATGAGCATATGTCATCTTGATGAGCCTAAGTAGAGCACTTAACAACACACGCATGACTCTCAGAGACAATGGCTTCACTTGCACCTGCACTTTACACATGGCTCTCCACGGATGAGATGGTGAGGAGGCAGCTTCCTTTGGCTTGGGGTAGCATATGAGGGTAGTACTTCTAGGCGGAACCTCTCTTCTTCTTATAGTGAAGGAAGTGCACCTCAACTTGGTCTAGTGGTGTTGAAAGCTAAAGACAGAAGCTGTGGGTTGCAATAAAGCTTCAAAAGAGGGATAGTCTACCGGCTCAAGGGGAAATTTCTTATATATGCTGCACCATGTAGATATGTTGTACAGAAGTTCTTGAAAAAAAAATGCAAAAATGCAAAAAGAACTCCAAAAAATTGGTGGGTCGGATTGAAAATTTAATAACCCCACCGGAGTATAAAGCAAAAGCTTATGGTATCCATGTTACATCTCATGAAGCTTGCAGCGGGAGACTTAGCTACACTGGCTAAGCTTCCAAAACTCTATACTTCTACCCCCTCTCCTTGAGCCGGTTGCACTTGAACTTAGAAGGGAATACCCCGCTTCTCGAGGAAAGAGTTGCTAGACCAAGGCATTAGAGTTACCAGGTTGAGGGAGGTTGTTTCTTTGTTACTTCTGAGGTGGGGAGCCACATATCACCTACACCGCAAGGAAAGATTCATGGTCATTAGAGTTTGTGTATGTAGACTTGTTCTGATCTGGTTTATTGAGGAGTCTTGCCCATAGATTGGTGGAACTTGGAGGCTGTTGAGTTTTAGGCTTAAGTCCAAATAAGGTTCCGACACATTAAATAATCCAAAGATCTGATCGAGCTCCATATTTCAATTTAATGAAGGAAAATTTAATAAGTCAACCTTGATCCATGTACATCCTCTTCCTCTTTTTCTTTTTCTTTCTTTTTCACTTCTTTTTCAAATAAGTGTTTGCTAAGGGACTAGCAAAGTTAAGCATAGGGGGGTGATGAATACCCATTCATCACTCTTTATTCTTCTATTTTAGCTACAAAAACCTTTGCAAATACATGTAGATATGTGTAAATACAAATAATTACCAAAAGAATGCATTGTGTAAAAACCTATAATTAGCATGTTTTTGTGCATAAAATAAATGAATAAAGAGCAAAAAGAAAAAGAGGGAAATATTTAGAATAAATATTGAGCAACCTAACCCAAGGGAGGGCTCAGCATGGGCCTGACCGCATAAAAGTCAAAGTAGAGGGAGATAGGAGCTCATGTGTATATACTTCTAAAATTATATTTTCCTCACCCAAAAATATGCTTGTACATATTTTGTGTATATTTAGAAAATATCAAAAACAAAATAAAATTTAAAAAATCAAAAAGTCAAAAAAAAAATACCCTTTCACCATGTGCATAAACCACACCATTGTATTTATTTAACCTTGTAAATAAATTCAATTATTTTCTAAACTTTTTGTAAATATTCTATGTTACATATTGTAAAAATATAAAATAACAAGAAACAAAACAAAAATCAAATAAAAATTACAAAATTGAAAATACAAAAATACATTGTATAAATACCATGTATATAAATGTATTCAACCATTTATTTCACCCTTGTATATAAGTGATAAAAATAAAATAAAAATATTCTTTTATTCCTCATTTTATCTTGTAAATAAATAAAATACAAAATGAGCATAAAAATACATAAAAATAACAAATAAAAAAATCAAAAATAAAAACTCCATATAGTGTACATATACCTATATATATAGCTACCCTATTTTTATTCCCAAAAATTAATTAAAAATCACCAAAAAATAGAAAAAAATAAAAGAAAAATATTTCATGTTTTGAGTTTTCTTTAATTCGGCCTATTTCTACCTTAAAATAAATAAACAAAAATCAACTACACGTGGCAGCTTCTGATTGGTCCACGGGGGACTGTTGACCCCGGTCAACTCCCCCGCGGACTCCTTCCTTTTCTGGAAGAAGCGCGCCACCCCATCTTCTCCGATTTTCCCACGCGTCTCCAGGCTGTCTCCCACGCAAACCTCATGCCCGGATTCTTCGCCTATCATCCATCTTCCTCGCCCGATCTTCCGCCACGAAATCAACACCTTCCATCGCTGTCGCCCCTCAACCCTAATCGCCCCTGTCACCTTATATATTCTTCCGTCCGCCGCCTCCGCGCCCCATCTTTGGACCATCTCCTTCTTCCCAGTGACCTCCATAGGCATCGCGAGAGTGACAGCAAGCATTTGCCCTTGTTGCAGTGAGGCGAGGAGGCGAATCCATTGATCCGGCGTTCTTCGCCGCCGCTGCTCCGCCACCAGCGTCGAGCATCGAGCCTCGGGCCGAGACGACCCTCGAGGCTACGACCAAGAGCACCCACTGCTCTTCCCCAGTCTCTCCGACCATCCAGGTAGAATCCTTAGGCCGTAGGATAGCTTAGATTTCGATTTTTCAGTTACTGTTAGCGTAGCTCCGCCACCTTCGCCAGGCACCTCCGACCACCCATCTTCCATTCCGACAACGCCATCATCTCCGCCAGACCTCTCCGCACCTTCTTCACCCCTCCATACAACCCAGATCGCACAGGATCTGGGAACCGAGCTCCTTCGCCGACCACCCTCGCCGGAGCTCGCCATTCCGACTCACACTTCACCTTCACTCCGCCTAACCGGGTCGAGGTACTTTGCCCTCGACCCGCGAAGTTTCTGAACTATTTTGCAGGTCAAGAGGAGGCCGTCTGAGGCTTCCCGACATCTTCCCAGGAGCTTCTCCTTCGCCGACCTCGCCGGAGCCTTCCAGGGCTCGGCCGGGGCATCGGAGACCCGTATCAGTTGCGCAACTTCACGCCGGATCTTCTCCGACCTTCAGGCGCATCAGAGGAGAGCGGAGACACCTTCACGAGGCCAGAGAAGTTCGCCGGACATCAGTTCTTCCTCCATCTTCCAGAGCCGTCCGATGAAACCCTCGCTCCAGTTCTGATCGTGACCGTCCATTCTTCGAGGAGCAGCGACCGTCGATTCATCTGAGGAGTTCATCCGGACCATTGATAGCAGAGGAGAGAGGCACCCGAGCCCAGCACCGCTTGATCTTCCACGTGGCCTCCCTCGGACCGTCGATCGAGCCCAAGAGCCGAAGGAGTAAAGCGCCATCCGTTCCCAGCCGTCAGATCACCACGTGGCGCGCATCCAGCCGTCGGCGAATAAAGGGGTAAATATCGTAGGACCCCCTCTTAGTTTGTCGTTTTATTTCTAGTACTGTAATTATTTTTAGAAACTTTTTCACTTAGGGTTATTTGCAGTATGGACCTCGTACGTATTTTTATTTGCATTTATACCCCTGCCAGTTGAGAGCCACGTGCTTCGTCACGTGTTTTGTTGGGTTATTTGCATAAGACGCCCTGTAGTTCTTGAGGTTATTCATTGAATAAAAAGTTTTGTTTATTTGCATATATACCCCTGTGAATGCTTTATTTCCACATGTGCGATATTATTTTGGGTTATTTGCAGATAAGCCCCTGGACTTTTGGTACTTGTTACCAATAAGCCCTCGGAACTTATTTTTATTACCATTTGGTCCTTGAGTGCCCCAGGCACGTGCTTGGCACGTGTTTCGCTGGGAATTTTGCACCAGACCCCCAGAACTTTTGGGTATTTGCACTTAGGTCCCTGTGCACAGTGCCCCACTCTTATTTTTGAATAAAATATCAAACGACCTCCAAATCCAATGAGATTTTGACACATGGCTCCTGCCATGGTGTAGGAATTTCTATGATTTTTGAGGACATTTTTGATTTCATTTATTATTTTTAAAAATTCAAAAACCCCTATTTTTGCCACTGTTTGACTTTAAAAATACCAAAAAAAATATAAAAACTCCACCAAAAATTCTAAAAAAATTAGGACTTGTTTCTTGCTTGTTGATTGATTTTCCAGCCAATTTTGGCTCTTTTTCATCAATTAAAAACCCTAAAAATTGAAAAACCCCTAAAAACTCATAAAAATTGTAATAAATAAATTAAAAATCCAAAAACAATAATTAGGGTGCCTAAATTTTCCTTATTCTTTCTAGATTATAGGAAAATTACCTTTAGGGCTTTTTGAGATCCAAGAGTATTTTATTTTTGGGTCTTAAGCCTTGCTGGACAGTACCCTTTGTTTTTCACATTGTCTGATTTTTAGAAAATAAAATAAACATCAGAAAAATCTCAAAAATTCACCAAAAACATAAAAAATTATAAAACACATAAAAATATTTTTGTTTGAATTTTTGCTTGGTTTTTAATGCTTTAAATAAATTGTTGAAGTCCATTATCTGTGTGCTTTCTTTAATGTTCTCATCATTTAAAAAATCTAAAAATTATAAAAACAAATAAAAACACTAAAAAAAAAAGACTCCCTTGGATTTCTGACTACATCGTAGGCCGCAAGGCCAATCTGTGCTCCTTGTGTTCGACCCTGGGAGCTATACCAGGTTAATCCTCTAGCAGGACCACTTCTCTGTGTTTCGTTGATTTATCTTCATTTGTGGTTCATTTTCTTGATTGACACGTTCTGAGTGACTGAGGTCACAACGACCTATAATTTTCTGTACCTTTACCTCTGTCATTCGGGCGGTCGTCACTCATCCAAACCAGACAAGGAGGGGGTTACTCTCCCCAAGACAGATTTTCAGTGAAGTGTCTTTTAGGTCAAGTATGATTAGCAGTCCCGATTTTATTGTTTTTGTTTTTAGATATTTTTCAAATAAAAAGAAACGCCTAACGAATTTTTCGGTTCTCCTGATTATTAAGTCAAAAACAGGGGGAGAAGACGAAAAAGCCGATGCACGATAAATCAATGATGCATGCAAAGTAAGGAAGGCGTATCTGACTCCAGCACTCTACATGCAATATGATCCGCGCATAAATGTAAAGACAGAAATTAAACTACCTAAATGATGCAGGCGGAAAACCGAGTCCCTAAACAGCAGTGCTACTCGAAAGAACGACTAGCCGACCACCAGCCTCCAATCCAAAGGGTCCGGTCTAGACCCACCCCTCCTCTTCTCGACAGGTCGAGTTCAGGAGTAGCGCTTGACGGGGTGGGCTCGCGGCACGTAGACTCGGAGGTGATGGAATGGCTATTTTATTATTATTTTTATTATAGGTCCAATTACCGCACTATAGGAACAGGCAATTATATTAGGGTGTTTGGATCCTATGACTTATGCCACAATCAAGCAGAAAATCCTACGGCTAGGGGCTCGATCAAAAACCGCGTAAACACCGGAAAAGGCAGTAAAAAGGAAAGAAAACAAAACCGCGTAAAAAGCCGCGAAAAACTCCTAAGGGTCCCCTGAGCACACCGGTGCTCGGCGAAACAGATCTGCTAAGTCAACCACAGTCCAAAGGTCCAGTCTGAGTCCTTGTATTATTACAATAAGTTCAAATGTCTAATCTAAACCTCACCCACTCAACTCTCTCTCTCTCTCGCTCTCTCCTGCGGCTCCGTGCAGAAGGGAACTGCCTCCGAGTCTCGCGGTTGCGCCGGCTTCTCGAAATCGGCCGCCTCGGTCCTCGGGCCCTCGCAAGAAAAAGAGCAGGTGTCACAAACCAAATTATTATAAAAATGTCAGGAAAAATATGTATATATATGCAGGAAGCTATACAAAAAGCCGCGCAAATAAAAAGCCGCGGAAAAACTCAAAAAGTGACTTCTAAGCCGTGCTCCCCGGCAACGGCGCCATTCTGTTGGGCGACCTGAAGGCTAGGGTATAGGTGCTAAATTGGTCGTTGTGACCCACGCGATCAAGTCGGCTCAATCAAGAAAAAATGTGAACCACTAATATCAATCAAATCAATCAAACACACGAAATAGCGGTCCTGCTATTGGATTAACCTGGTATAGCGACCAGGGTCGAACTCAAGGAGCACGGGTTGGCCTCTCGGCCTACGAAGTAGTCACAGAAGAGATAAAATAAAAGGAGAAAATCTTTTTAGTGGTTTTTAATTTGTTTTATATTTTTTTGGATTTTTAATGTATAAAGAAAATAAGAAAAACAAAGAAACACACACTTCAACAATTTATTTAAAGCACTAAAAATCAACCAAAAATTCAAACAAAAATATTTTTTTGTATTTTACAATTTTTAGTGTTTTTGGTGAATTTTTGAGAATTTTCTGATGTTTATTTAATTTTCTAAAAATCAAACAGTAGCTAAAACAAATGGTACTGTCCAGCCGAGCTAAACATGCCTAGATAAAATATCTAAAAACCCTAAAATAGCTGGGAGGTAATTTTCCTGTAAAGAGAACAAAACATGGAAAATTTAGGCACCATATTTATTATTTTTGGATTTTTAATTTATTTACTGGAAATTTTATAAGGTTTTAGGTGTTTTTCAATTTTTAGTGGTTTTCTGCAGTGAACAATAGCCAAAATTGGCTAGGAAATCAAACCAAGCAAGGTAAATAGTAGACAATTTTTGTGGAATTTTTAAATGAGTTTTAATATTTTTTTGTGATTTTTCAAGTTAGACAGTAACAAAATTAAAGGTTTTTGAATTTTTAAAAAATATCAAACAAAATCAAAAATGTCCTCAAAAATCTACGAAAATTTTACACCATGGCAGGAGCCATGTGTCCAATTTTCGTTGGATTTGGAGGTGTTTTGCTATTTTATTCAAAAATAAAGAAGGGGCACAGTACACAGGGACCAAAGTGCAAATACCCAAGAGTCTGGGGGGTCTGGTGCAATTTTCCCAGCAAAACACGTGCCACGCGCGTGCCTGGGGCACTCAGGGACCCAAATGTAATAAAAATAAGTCCCGAGGACTTATTGGTAACAGGTACCAAAAGTCCAGGGGCTTATCTGCAAAATACCCAAAATATAACGCACATGCTCAAATAAACCACGCACAGGGGTATAAATGCAAATAGAATAAAACTTTCATTCATTCAAGAACAACCATAACTACAGGGGTCTCTATTGCAAATAAACCAGATTAACACGTGACGAAGCACGTGGCATACAACGTACAGGGGTATAAATGCAAATAAACTAAAGTACGGGGTCCACTATGCAAATAACCCTAAAACTAAACAACTGAAATAACTAATTACAGGACTAAAGCGAAATAAAATAAGCAAGGGGGCCTAAGGACAATTTACCCCTTTATTAACGTCGATGGCCGGATGTGTGACGCGTGGCAGATCTGACGATGGAGAACGACGACGCCTTTGACCTTGAAAACGTTGGCCTGATCGAATGTTTGAGGGTGCTCCACGTGGAGATCGGACGGCTCTGGTGCTCTGGAGTCGAACCCTCGAGTAACCAACGGTCGAGATCGATCCTCCGAAGATCTGGCGGTGGCTGCAGCTCCACGAACGGACGGTCGTGATGCAATCTGGAGCGACGAGGTCGATCTGACGGCGAACGAAGATCCTGGAAGAACTGGACGCCGGCGGCTTTCGCCAGCCCTCTGTGCGCGCAGGGGACCTCGTCTGTCGCTCCTGAGGTGCGGGGAAGCTTCGCCGTGGAGCTCTGCACCCGATGTGCTGCTCCGATGAAGACGAGGAGCTCCGAAGAGCTCCGGCGGCGTGAAAGAGCTGGAGCCCCTGTGCTCTGAAGACTCTACCTCCAGATGAGGTCGAATGGCATGGACACCTGCACAGGAAAGAAGCTGGGTCGAGGGCAAACTACCTCGACCCGTCAGAGCGGCAAAAGGGTGGCTGATGCGTCGTTATGGTGGGTCTCCGGCGAGCGGAGGAGGTGAAGACCCAAGGTCCTGCTCCGGGACGAGACAGGAGGAATGGCTGGGTGGAGAAGGTGGAGAGGAGTCAGGCGAAGGTGGTGGAGTGGTCGGACTGGCGGATGGGTGGTCGGAGACAACTGGCGAAGGAGGCGGAGCTACACTACCAGAAAGCGAAAAATCCTATTCTACGCTAAACTAAAGGCTAAAGCAGCTACCTGATGGGTGTATTCGACTGGGCTGGAGCTCAAGAAGCTCCCGGTCGTTGCCTGCAAGGGGCCGTCGAGTCCCCGAGGCTCAGCGCGCTCGCGGCGGCGCACGGCGGAGTTAACCACCGGATCAGTGGTTCCCTTGGTGCTCGTCCCTCGCTTCCACTCCAAAACACGCAACTGTCACTCGGGCGCTCTGGAGGAGCTCCTTGGCGGCGAGCAAGGGGTCCAAAGATGGAAGAATTAGGTCGCCGGAGACGACAATATATATGGTGATGGGTCCGAGAAGAGGGGGTCCGGGCAAGCTCAGGAGCGCGCGGATCCCGAGGGAGCGGCTCCGGCGAGGTTGCCGGATGCAAGGAGGATGATTCGGACCCGGGGTTTGGGTTAAACTCAATCGGGTTTAGGCGCTAAAAATCAGGGAACTCGGGTCGGGCGCCCAAATCCGCGAGAAGTGGTCCTGGGGGGGCCAGTTGACCGGGCGGTCAACATCCCCAGGACCCAATGAAATCAAGCCACGTGGCTGGATTTTGAGGTGACAAATTGGGGTAGCTTGGGGCCGAATCTGCCAAAACTCCCAACATGAAATATTTTTCTTTTATTTTTTTCTATTTTTTGGTGATTTTTAATTAATTTTTGGAAATAAAAATAAGGTATAGCTATATATAGGTATATATACAATATGTATTATTTTTTTAATTTTTGATTTTTAAATTGTTATTTTTGAGCATTTTTATTCCCATTTTAAATTTTATTTATCTATATCATAAAATTAGGAATAAAAGAGTGTTTTTATTTTAGTTTTATTATTTATTTACATAGGTAAAATAAATAGATATATACATTTATATACATGGCATATGTACAAGGTATTTTTGTATTTTTAATTTTTGTAATTTTTATTGGATTTTTGTTTTGATTCTTCTTATTTTATTTACAATACATAATACAAAAATAAAAATTACTTTTTGTGTATTTACAAAGCTAAATATATATATATATATAGGTGTGGTTTATGTACATGATGAAAGGGGTATTTTTGATCTTTTTGATTTTTTTAACTTTTTATTTTGTTTTTATCTTTTATAAATATGCAAAAAAATATTTACAAGCATATTTTTGGGTGAGGAAAATATAGTTTTATGTATTTACACAAATATTTACACATGAGCTCCTATCTCCCTCTACTTTGGCTTTTATGCGGTCAGGCCCATGCTGAGCCCTCCCTTGGGTTAGGTTGCTCAATATTTATTCTAAATATTTCCCTCTTTTTCTTTTGAATCTTTATTCTTTTATTTTTGCATAAAAACATGCTAATTATAGGTTTTTACACAATGCATGCTTTTGGTAATTATTTATATTTACATATATCTACATGCATTTGCAAAGGTTTTTGTAGCTAAAATATAAGAATAAAGAGTGATGAATGGGTATTCATCAGAGCCCTAGTGACAAGAGGCGTTCCCTTGTGAATCAAGGCAAGGAGGATGTGAATGAATTGTGGTTCACAATCATCGAAGAGCTTCTCCAGGTGGTTCTGCTTCCAGCCTTTCCTGGTCGAGCCTTTATTTCTAGTTCTTTCAATTCTTAGGGTAATCATTAGCATAGACTTGTAGTTTATTTCGTTTGATTTCGTCTAGATTAGCCTTAAAATCTCAAAAATATCTCGATGGAGCTCTAGGCTTCGAGCATTGTTCTGGCTGTCTTTGAATACATTGTGATCCCCTATTCATCCCGTCACCTTCCCAAATGCATCCTCCATCATCTCGACCCATTTTCCATCCCTGATCTTACAATGATTAGGGAGATCAGGTCTCCCATTTTCATCGTACATCAAAAACCTCTCCCTCATCCATTTCCCTATCTTTTTGTGCATCCAACAGGTCGTGGAGCATCGCCCTTGATCCCTGAGCATTTTGATGTAGGTCAAAGCAACCAAGAGCTCTTGTTGGAGTGATTTTTGGACTGCATCTCAATCCCAGGTGCATGAGTTTCGTTGGATCTCCGGGTCTCGATCAACGAAGCCTGAAAACATCTGAGGGTACCAACCACTACAGAAACACTCCAGGAACCAATTGAACCCATCAGCAACTTCAGATACCACCAAAGGACGGAGAATCAAAGGATCAAAGCAGCCTAAAGCACCTGTTCTTCCAGTTCATCCAGGCATCCTCAAAGCTGTTGGATTAGGAGCGCTCCCAATTTCGATCGTGGTTGTTGGATTGAGCTCGTCAATTACCATCATATCTCCCCCAAGATCTAATCTCATCCACAAAGCATTACATGTCAATCTCAGCCGCCCAACGCTTAAGTGAAGCCACGTGGAGCATCCTCCGCCGTCAAATAGAGTGCCTTCGGGTATATTTCATATTTTACCACATACCTTTTTGTCTTTAATATTTAGTATCGAAACTTGCATCTGTATTTGCATTTTTTGTAATATTTGCACTTGGACCCTGAACTCTAAAGTATTTGCACTTTAGTGCAGTGCTAGGTTACCTCAGGTGGCTCTCTATGTGAAGCATTTGCGCATTTTGTACAGCTCGCTTCTTGGTGTCTAAATTGCATGTTTACCCCATGAACTCTGTCTATTCACATTTATACACATGCTAGGTGTATTTAAGTAGAATTTTTTAATTAGGAAATTTGTGTGCTTTACCCCTGGATTTTGTAACTATGTTATCAAATGCATGAAATATTCTTGGAAATAGCATTTGATCCATATATTGCTAATATATTTTCTTGCTTATATTTTAATTATTTTAATAAGCATTTTGTGTCCAAAAATTAGAAGAAAATTAACCTAAGTGCTTTGAACCATTATGCTTCACATATATTTTTCTTAAGATATTTAAAATTATTTTCCTATTTATTAAAATAAAAACATATCATTTTCTCATGTTTAGATATTTAAAATCCATAAAAATTCAAACAATTATCTATATATTCAAAACACTTACAGTGAGACCGCTTTACTGCATTTTATCATCTAACAAAAAAATCACTAAATATTACAAGACAAAAACCCTAAAAATCATAAAACATGGAAATACTTATAAATATTTACAAAATTCTAGAAAAAAATCCAAAAATAAGTTTGTCATTGAAAACTATTTTAAACCTTAAATTAGTTTATGTATTTTCTATATTCACTATTTTGATTATTTTAATCATTAAAATACATAAAAATTACAAAAATTCCATAGAATTACTAAAAATATAGAAATATTAAAAATCCAAAAAACTTTATTTTATACATTTTAACTTAATTTGTCTTATTTAGAAATTAAAAAATATCTCTTCTCTATATTTTATCTATATATTATATATAATATATAAGAGAAAAGGGATCCTACACCTGGGGGTGTAGGTAATTACCTACACCTGGCTTTTTTTCAATATTTTTTTGATTTTTTTTGTAATGAAACATTTGAGGAATTAGATCACTGTATATCACCATGATGTCATTTTAAAATCACTTAATTCAAGACTTCTATCATCTCCATCAAGACAACCAAATTTTAACGGTCTCAGAATTGCTGAAATTGGCCCATTCTAGATGAATGTGTTAGGAATAGTTATTTTCCATGAAACTTGAAACACATATTTTCCTCAATATATTGAGAAAATCCCCCTAAGGTTTCCTTCAAAAAATCCAAAATTAACGAGAAAAAAACTGGGTGTATGTAATTACCTATACCCCTAGGTGTAGGCTCCCAGCTCCCTATATATAATATCTATATATATCATTCGATATTTTATTTTAAAAATTAAAAAGAATTAAAAGTTTGTAAAATAAAAACATAAAAATATAAAAACATTAAAAAATCATAAAAAATGAATACTTTTGAAACCCCATAAAAATATAAAAAATAGCCAAATAAATAAAACAGGATCCAGGACCTCCAGGCTCCCTCTGAACACTTCATATGTCTTTTTCACCGAGAATCTGCCAGCCTCCAAAACAAAATGATTTTTACCCTGAGAGTTACAGGTAGGAGAGGGTAGCTCAGGTCGTAATATAGCCAGGTCCTCCATCTGTCGCTCCGAGAGATCAGATAGAAATTGAGGGACTCACGAAACAGAACCACAAGCCTCATCCACAGAACATCCTTTGTTTGCCACCAAAGCAAAAAGCCTAGGGAACCTACCGCATAGGACCCCTTCACCAGTCTAGTCGTCTTGCCAGAATTGGAAGACCTCCCCGACACTGACTTTCGGTATTATCTTCGGCCTCGGTGCTGGAAGGATGTTTCGAACACCTCTACAAAGGGAGGACTCATATCGTGGTCTTCATGTCTCCAATGAGCCCCTAACTCCATAAATGGTGCGTAACAGCCTAATGGCCAATCTCTCACTGTTTCCCCAGATCTGCACCATGCATTTCACTAGAAGCGCTTTATTCATACAGTTGACATCCCTAACTCCTAGTCCTCCCTTGCACTTCCCTTGCGTGAGCTCCTCCAATGTACTAGGTGAATACCAGTCCTATGCTGCTTCCCATCTGACCATAATAATCTTCTCATCATTACCACTATTTTTTTCTTACCCCTGTTGGCATCAATCGTGTTGAGAAGAAGAAAACAAGTATCACCGACAATACATACTTCAAGAGAATCAACTTCCTGCCCTTTGATAGCATAACAACCTTCCATCCCCCCCGTCTCTGCTCAAACTTTATGAGAACCATGTTCCAATTTGCCTTTTTGAGCCTATCCGCCACTAAGGGAAGCCCTAGGTAAGTAATGGATAATTCCCCCAAGGGACATCCCAAAAAAGTTGTTCTAGACTCATCCATCCAAAATTGAATGACTACTGACTTGCTTCTATTTATATTGAGTCCTGAGATACTGCTGAAGATATCTACCAGTTGCCTCGTTCTTCTGTCCATTTCTTTTGTGCCTCCTAATAAGATCACAGTTTCATCTGCATATTGCAACAACGAAACTAAAATGGAGCCCGCACGGAAACCTTCGCACCATCCCTCCTCGACTGCTCTCCTTAACATGATAGCTAAAGCATTCACCACCAAAACAAAGAGCATCAGTGCTCGCGAGCATCCATGTCTCACACCCCTCTGTGGATAGAAAAAACCACCTTCAGGCCTTCTGTTCACCAAAACTGTATAGGATGAGGTTGTGATACACCTCTTCATCCAAGCAATCCAAAGGTCGGAAAAACCGCGATGTCTAAGAGACGCCCACAAGAACCTCCAGTCCAAGCCCTTCTTGTTTTCCGGCCGCCACTGTAGACAAATCTCCGACGCCATAACAAGTTCGTCTGCCATCTGTTGTCCAGGGATAAAAGTTGTTTGATTATGCAGAAGTACCGTATCAAGCGCCCGTCTCAGCCTATTTGCAAGCTCCTTAGCAATAATTAGATAAATTGCATTGGATAAAACAATTGGTCTATAGTCCTCCACTCTTATCGGATATTTCTTCTTAGGAAGGAGGAAGAGTAGTGTCCGATTAGTCTTCTCAAAGCCCCTATTGTCAGCTCTGAACTCATTAAGCACTCCCAGCACATCTTCCTTTAGCAGGCCCCAAAACTTCTTGTAGAAAAATACCGGGAAACTGTCCGGAACCGGGGCCCGTCCAAGTTCAACCCTATACTGCCTTTTTCACCTCTTCCTCATCAAAAAGCGATTCAAGCCCCTGCACTTGTGCCTTCATAAGAGACTGCATCCTTGCACCACGCCACTCCCACCTATCTCCTTGTTTCCTTCTCGATACCCCCACAAAATGTTCTCTGAGAGCATACCCTTGCATAACATCCCTTGCCATTCTTTCTCCCCCAACCTCAAGGCTCTGAATGAAGTTCCTCCTTCTTCTACTAGACGCCATCGAATGGAAGAACTTTGAGTTTGTGTCCCCTTCCCGTAACCACTTCTGTCTAGACCTCTGCTTCCACTCCACTTCTTCCTTCCTATCTTCCTGAAGTAGAACATTAAGCAGCCTCGCCCGTTCCACCACCTCTTCTTGATCGAGGCCCCTCTCATCACCTAGCCCATTAAGCCTGACCACCCCCTGTTGGGATTTGTTTCGACGCTCCCTCCTTTATGCCCTCCTTTGAAAAGGAAAAAAATCATATATAATTAAATATACAATTATACAAATATGCCAAAAAAAATATATGTTGTATTCTTGATCTATCACCACATTCTAAAAATGTGCCAACAAAAACTAGGGCTTGCAACGATTTAACTATTGTATAAAATCATTTGTCAAAAGTAGCTATCGATGCCATAGAAACAATAAGCAATAAGCATATTGTTCACGAGCGCAGATCGTCTGCAGTACTGCAGACTCTGCAGTAAAATGGTGGATCACCGGAGCCGTTCGATCTTGATCGAGCGGTTCACATGAAATCACACTTTTTTTGAGCTCATACTGTGAAAATTCGTGTGAATCGCTCGATCAAGATCAGGCGGTCCCTTAATTTTCTACAAGAATCTACAGTACTGCAGACGATCTACGTTTTATTGTTCATCATCACCATGGTTGTAAATGAGAGCATGCATGATAACCCTATCTTTTTTCCGCTCATTTTTGAGGAAATGTAACTGTGAGGTTTAATATTAAACCTTCGAACAGTAAGCGCATTATTCAACCACCAGATCATTTACGTCTATTGTACTCCGATGTTACTGCACATATGAAGAATCAGCAATATTTATATAAACAAATTAATGAAGATTTATTTCAAAAGAAGCGGATACCGCAATAATTTATTAGAAGACATCGTCTTTAATGCGTCAGATTGTTACTTCAGATGCTCGAGTAACAACTGAAAGCTCCAATTTACAGATTGAAAAAAAAGCGATGACACTCAATAAGATCCTCTAATCTAACGATGCCTCTTTTCTCAGTGACCTCTACATCTCATCACCCCACTCCCCCTCAAACTTCGGGGAATCCATGTGGACTACCATTGTCGTTGGTGTTGGACACCTTCTTGTTTCCAATCCGTTGCCTGATCTCGACTTCCTTACTCTTCCTGGCCGATATCTGGCGTTGCGTCGATTTGTAGAAGACGGCATAGATCACTAGCTGAAAGATTGCGAAGAGTACCCCAAGACCATTTGGAATCTAGCATAGATAGAACATTTAAGTTAATTAAAGATAGAAATCAATAATCGTTGGGGGCAACGGAAGAGTGAGGAAGCATACAGTGATGAAGAGGTCGAAGCGGAGTAGCGCGTAAGTAGTCCAGCAGATGCCGTTGAAGAAGGACGCAAGCGATAGGGTGAGCGGCATGTATTCGACGCTCTTTGACTTGATCACCATTTTCTGCATAGGATTCAGCTCATTAACAACACGCACACGCACATACACACATATACATACATACATACATTCATCTGGATTAAAAGGAAAAAAGTAATTGCGTATGTAGTCGATCAAGATATCCATGGTAGCGGATCTAGTACATAATTAGCTAGGGCAGGTGCAAGCATGCACGTCTAATTACCCTACATAGTTAGTACATAATTTTTGAAAGTATTACGCTCAGTATATTTATATTACATGCTATTTTCAAGAATGCACATGCATTCTTCCAATAGTTGAGTAAAAATTTTGAAATGGACTCTACGTACCTGACAATTAGATAATCAAATAAAGTTCTACATTTAATTCTGGAAGTGGCAGTAGTTCTGGTTTTCGAAAACAGCATCAGTTTTACAAGAGTTTCATGTTTATCTGTAAACTTATTTTGTGCATCTGGCACCTTTTTTTTGTTCATAAACAAAACACCATGAAAATATTAATTTCAAGCTATAAATGTGCTGCCTGAAGGAAAGATACTATAAATGTGCTCTATGCATGAATTAATCAAAACTGTAAGTTCTTTAGTAAACCTAATCATCAGGATGTTCACTGAACAAACTTCTAAGATAACACAGAAACAAGGAAGCTCAGTTACTGAATCTCACCATGACGGAGAGCGGCGCGACGTACATGAGAGTCCCGAACACGACACAGATGCTCCCCACCACCAACGATCTCTTCTCGTACGTGTGCACGACCGTGAGCACGAGCACCGCAACACCCGCGACAAATATGACCTCTCCGACGAGCATGGCAGCCACCTTGGCCCTCCTCCGGCCGTCAGAGAAGGCGAGGTAGAGCATGAGGTAGGTGAGCTCGATAACGAGGCCGGAGCCGTTGATGGTGATGACGAGCGTGCTGTGTGGATGCACCAGAGGGAGACCATACAGACACCAAAGCAGACAGTTGAGAAGAGTTGCTATGTATGGGATTGCTGAGAACTCCTCCACCGATCTATTCTTGCATATCCTCACGAAAGTTGGCCTGCCACATTTCATGCATGTATTATTCATGAGAAATTTGCACACGATGACTCGTGGCATGCTCTCCTTGATCAGCTTTTATGATCATGCAGTGCTTCTATGTATATTTTAGTTCATTTGGGGTTGGAAGGCATAGACAGAGGTGTGCAGTAAAACCGTCGATCATACCAACCGCTCGATCTTTCGAGCAGTTCGGACGAATTCAGTGTTTTTGTGGGTACTGGAGACTAGAGAGGTAATGAACGTTATTATTTTTGAATACATGGAATGTGAAGCTATAATATATAACTTCGAACTGATCTACTATGAGGAAACTACGTTTTTATTTACGGGCAGCCGACTATTCTGTGCTAATGTAGACATGCATTCTTGCATGCATCATACACACGTTATTATAATAGCACTTCAATTACACGTGCGTAGCTCTGCATGCGTTCCATTGATGAACATATTTAAACAATGAAACGAATTAGCTCAGGATATGCGGTATATATAATGAAGTGATGTAAAGATGATGAATCCTCCATACTTACACAGGTGATAAGAACAGCCCCAAAGATATGATGTTGCCTGTGTGATCACATCAGCAATGCAAAGTGTTATATGAATCGTCGTATATATAATGATTATAGTAACTAAAACTGAATGAATGCGTATGAATATACACGTACCAAGAATGCCAACAGCTGTTCGAACTGCTTCTGCGGAGACCATAGCTTCTGAAGCGAAAAGAGCAGAGAGAGAACAAAGAAGATAAGATCTATGGATGTGATGTGCGAGTGGGGAGGAGGTGGGTGCTTAAATAAGCGTGGGGACGTGAGGATTAGGTGGGTCTTAGTTACTCTTACCAGCAGCCCTAATCCCCTCCATATCCGAAGGCTCAAAAGCAAAGATCACCTGCGAGTAACATGGATAGGGACTGCTTTGGGTGGGGAGGCTACACTTGGACGAAGGGGGCAGTGAATGCGTGTGGAGAAGCGAGGCGAGGTCCTGGTTTCAAGGTCTGGGCACTTAAAGTGTGAGTAAAGGCTTCGTCAGGTTGAGTTAGGGTTTACCACACCTAACTCTTATCCGTTTCCCACATTTACCACTGGTGGAACGGGGACTAATTGGATTCAGACGTTGGGTAATTAAGTGGTCACTCGCATCACATGCACGAGAGGCCAATGCATGAGAGGAAGAAAGTTGCAGTTCTTGACCTGCCATGGAGTCTGCGATCTGTTTTCTGAAACGGTTGTGTGGATAAGGGAGAAACAAAGCTAGGGTTTGCCAGAATAGATCAGGCTTAGGTTGTGAGTAGCGTTCTGTCAAAATTTGTAGGAGTGGCTAAACAGAAGGTAGAATTGGATTCACCTTTATTCAAGTTTATAAGCCTTGCGAGAGCAGATCTTCTGCTGTACAGTAAAGGTGTGCTGTAAATCGGAAGGATGCTCGAGCTGCTCGATCAAAATCGACTGTTCGCATGATAAAGACTTTCAAAAATCTGAATTTCGTGTGAACCGCTCGATCTTGAACGACCGGCTCCGGCGTCCTCCCAGTTTACTGCAGTCCTCTGCTGTACAGCAGAGGATCTGCTCGCTAAGCCTTGCATTACTTGTGAGTTAAGTTACAAAGCTATTTTCTTTCATATACATTATTCTTATATTAAAAACAAATAATGATCCAATTATTTTGGATAAAAAATATTTTTTTATAATAACATGAAATATCATTTAGAGGGATTTGTCACAGGATGCCATCAACACGACTATGATAAGTTTTTTTAAAATTTAGAAAATTGTAATATAAAGTATATTACATGAATTGATATCCAAATCTATTATTCAGGACATAAAAGGTCACAATAAAAATTAATAAGAATAAAATTTAGATTGCATACTTATCATAAATAATTTCGTTACGTTATATTGGATTATTATTATTTTGTTGAGATTACATTTAGTATACTACATTCAATTTAATACAAGGTAAAATAGAATTGCAATACAATAATGGTTTTAACCTTATTTTGTTAAAGGTAGCAATAGGTTTGAGCGTCCTCTAATCCCGTTGCAAGTAGGGATTAGGAATGTTAGCATTGTAAAGTTTATTTATTTTCTTATAATTTATAATATGATGCTTCTTTAAATTATGATATCTTATGAATGAATATAAAATAAATCAAACAGAGATATCTTTAATATTGTTAGAGGTTAACATGTACAATACCTTCATTTTTAACAAATGAGAAAATAATGCTTATTTATGTTATTAGAAATTGAAGCAATAAAATATACAAGTTTAATACACTCATAAATATTGAACTATTAAAAAATAAAAAATCATATTATAAGACAGCATTATTATATTGAAAGTTTTAAATATAAGATCTTAGGAATATTTATGTCAATATACACTTTAATATGTAATACGTGTGTGCGTGCATCACAAACACACAATGTATGTACTTAGACTGATCCAAACAAAAACTTTCGCCATCGACATGTAGCCACTCAAAATTAGACAACTATATCCATATTTGCACCCAATCTATCGAAATTTGTAAATCGATAATCTAGGTTCAACAAAAATTAATTTAAAAATATATCTCCTAGGAAAAACAAATACGTATGCGGATATGTATTAATTTTTTCATAGCAGTTTGCATCAGTGTTAAGAATATGCGACCAATAACTTGAGGTGAATTTAAATAATAACAATAATAAATGTGTGGAAACTCACATAAAAGTCTTTTTTAATAGCTCATATTTGCTAGAGGTGATAATCGAATCGAATACATTCGAATCCATCTAGATTCAGATTCAATTCATTATAAAATTTTTGAATCCGAATTCGAATCGAATATTAAACGAATTTCTAATCTAGATTCAAATTCAATTCATTTGAAGTTTCGAATATTCAAATTCGATTTATTTTATATTGAATTAGAATTTTATTTAATAATGTAACTAATAATAAAAAAAATATATTAATAATATTCTAAGTTTCAAAGAATTGAATGGACTTTGTGATACTAATTTGTGAAAAAATAATTAAGATAAGTAAAAACTTTAAACGACTAGTAAAACTTTAAACATAAATAGTAAAATTCAAAAGATAATATAAATTGCATTAAAGTACCTAACTTTTGTCGTTCGAGTATGTCTCTTGCAATCCTCATTTGCTTTTTTTGTACCTATGGTGAATTGAATATATAAAGAAAAATAATTATTGACATCTTGATAGACCATCGACCTTTTTTTTTGCACCTATGATGGAAATTCAATTAATGCATCTCCACATTTTAACAAACACTCCACCAACGTTCTCATTCTCTTAGGTAAATTATTCATAAACCATTGATATTTTCTTTCTATCAATCTTGTCAATTATTTCAGGAATCAATTTTTCTATTTCTTCACATCTTCTTCTACTTTTTCATCAATATCATCATCATGCCCAATAACCCTCTCATGTACACTATCTTGAGAAGATGGTATGTTAAATTAGACTTTTAAAAACAAAATGAAAACACATACTCAACTATATTTTAAATTCCATACTAATATAGAAATGCACAATATAGATTAATAGATATACATGTCCAAAATAATAACTAGAAGATTGTATTCCACGTTTCTCTGAAGAATCTTCCATATATTGCCTCCCATTGTGACCTATCTCCATGTTATCCAAGAAAAAAGAATCACTAAATTCCATCAGAATCATAAAAAGGTCGATGTGAACTGACTTATGGATCTGAATCCCGCATGTGAGGTGTATAAAAGCAGACCTGACTAAGAACTCAGTTGGTATGGCTCTGATCTTCAATTTTCTATTATATAGCATTTTTTCTACATCAATCACGAACAGTTCATGCTTATCTCATTTCAATGCATTCTTATGGGGGCATAGTTGGGCTTATCAACGATTATAATGATATTTTCTTCTTGATAACCTAGTCTTAGTCTCCTTGTAATCTTGATGAGAAATGGAATTTAGTTGCAATTATGATCTTTTGCACATTTAGTCATTTAGGCAAAGCTCGAAATCCATAAAATCTGTTCATACCTTAATTGTCTCTAAGATATTATTTGTATTCAAATGCTTGGTTGTCCTTATCATAAGATATGGATATTATGATAAATGGGAAGATTAAGAGTGTGATTAAGGAAAATATTATTAGAAATTTGAAACTTATGACATCGGGATGGTTTTCAAAAATTTAGTATGCGTTTGTTTGCAGATGATGTATTTTAGAATAACAAAAATTATTTGGATAGGAGCTAAATCATAAGTTTTTAGGGTAAAAGGGGGTGTGTGGTATTATTAGTAGTTGCAGGGGTGATTGAGAGATGATGACGACATTAGTGAGTCTAGAACTAGTGTTGTGGTCGACGACGGGGAAGAGTGGGAGCTAGTGGTGAGGTTGGTGATTGGGAGGGTGGTGTTGTCAGTGGTGGGATCGAGCAGGAGCGGGAGACTAGAGCCGGTGACATTAGAGAGAGCGAGAAGAACCGGGAGGCTAGAGCCGACGATGTTGGAGAGAGCGAGCAGTAGCGGGAGATTGGAGCTAGAAATGCTGGAGAGAGCGATCAAAAGCGGGAGGTTGGAGCTGGCGGTGTTGGAGAGCATAAGCAAATGTTAGAGTTTTTTCTCATGAGTGGCGAGGGGAGAGAGAGAATTTGGGGGAGTAAAGAGGGATATGGTGTATGTAATAGGCATCATAAAATTGGGATGTTTAGAATAAGATAATGGAAATTTTTATTTATTATATTAAATTGTGTATCATTTGTGGAGATTTTACAAAATACATACTACATTTATTTACATATATAATGCTTCACACCATATTATATATGTGTATGTATCGAATCGAATTGTTATCGAACGAATCCAAGTGAATTCAGATTCAATTCATTTAGGAATCGAATCCACAAGTTAAATTCAAATTCAGTTCGTTTGATATCGAATCAAACATTGTTCAAATTTTTATCGAACGAATCCTAACCGAATTCGAATGATTCAATTCAATTGGTAGTCCTAGTATTTGCTATCCACATGATTTTTATTGAGGGTTGGAGAAGGAAATTTAATGTAAAAATATCAAAAAATAAAACATTATATAACTCTCTTCATCAAATTTTCTTGGTTCAAGGTAGGATGATCACCCATCTGGCCCTCCCTAACTCCGTCTCTACATATACGATATAATGATAATTGTAATATCACTACAACAAGGTATCTTGGCAGTGGATTGCCATCAGTAATATCTTTGATGGTTGATTTGGAAAACGCGATGCAATCTTTTTTTCGAAACATCTCCCCGATCAAAAAAATAAAGGATGTGTGCGTTTGGGATCACGATTGAAGTGTGCTACTGTTCATCGAAATTGCTCTCTGTAGATGAGAATTTTGTACCGAGCTTACGTACCAATGGATTAAATATACTTGAGATTTTTATTCAGTAGACCCTATAAATTTTGCCAATTACCTCCTCGACTTTTGAAACAACCTGATTCTTCCCTCGACTTCGTAAACGTGCTAACCTTTACCATACATACCATGTGCTTAACCTCCATCCATTTACCCCTTAAAACTAACCGAATTATGTTATGTTCTTTTACATTATACCCATTTCGTTTATCAAATTTACATTGAGTGTCTCTCCTCCTCACCCTCCTCCTCATCTCCCTTTCCCCACCTAGCACCCACCCACCTCCTCGACATCCGCCGCTGATGAATACCCATTCATCACTCTTTATTCTTATATTTAGCTACAAAAACCTTTGCAAATGCATGTATATTCATGTAAATACAAATAATTATCAAAAGCATGCATTGTATAAAGTTTAATAATTAGCATGTTTTTGTGCAAAAATAAAGGAATAAAGAGTAAAAATAAAAAGAGGGAAATATTTAGAATAAATATTGAGCAACCTAACCCAAGGGAGGGCTCAGCATGGGCCTGGCCGCATAAAAACCAAAGTAGAGGGAGATAGGGGCTCATGGGTGTAAATATTTATGTAAATAAAATAAAAGTATTTTCCTCACAAAAATAGACTCAAAATGGCTTGTAAATACTTATATATATTTCTAAATATAAAATCAAGATAAAAATATAAAAATTAAAAAGAAAACAAAAACATCACTCATGTACATAGTCACCTTGTATATAGTCCACTCATCCCTATTTATTTAGCTTTATAAATAAATAAAATTAATTTCCAAAAGTTTTGTAAATATTCTACATTATATAGTGTAAATAAATAAAAGGAATTAAAACAAAAACAAAATAAAAAGAACAAAATTAAAAATCAAAAATACTATTGTAAATATACCATGTATATATATGTACATATGTATTTATTTCACCTATGTATATAAATAATAAAAAGAAAATAAAAATGTCTTTTTATTCCTCATTCTATAATATAAATAAATAAAATATAAAATGGGAATAAAATTGTATAAAAATAACAAATTAAAAATCAAATTAAAAATCCTATATATTGTATATATACCTATATATAACCCTATTATGTACATACCTTATTTTTACTTTGAAAAATTAATTAAAAATCACTAAAAAATAGAAAAAATAAAACAAAAATATTTCATGTTTTGACTTTTTAATAAATCGGCCATTTGTTATTTTTAATTGAATTTCTAAATATTTTACACGTGGCCTGTTTCCATTGGTCCACGGGGATGTTGACCGCCCGGTCAACTTCCCCCCCAGGACCACCTCCCACGGGTAACGGGTGCCCGACCCGATTTCTCGTATTTTTCGCACCTAAACCCGATCACTCCTCACCTAAACCCCGGGTCCGTTTTGATCACGACATATCCGATACCCTCGCCGGAGCCCTAGCCTCGGGATCCGCGCTCCACACAGCCCTACCCGACCTACCCTAGCCGGACCTGCACCCATACTTAAGCTGAGCTACGCCACCCTATTCTTCCATCTTTAGCCATTCGTTCCACCCCCCAGTGAGCTCCATCGCATCGGCGAGAGTGACAGCTCGTCCCCCGTGGTGTCGCAGCGAGGAGAGGGAGCGGATTCCACTGATCCGGCGAGTAGCACCGCCGTGCTCCGCCCTGAGCTGGAGCTCGAGCCTCGGACGTCGGCGCTCCGTGAGGCGAAGACCCAGAGCTGCGCAAGCTCGACCACAGCCCATTCCTTCACCCAGGTATACCCAGTTCCCTTTCTTTTTCTCTAATTTTCAATTACCCCCAATTCGCTTCTCCGCCGTTCGTCGTCGATTCCGTCCACGTCCGACCACCGTTCGATCATCAGGCTTTGCCATAGCCTCCGCCTTCTTCCCGCGCACCTTCTTCATACCTCCATCCAACCCAGATCGCACAGGAGCTGGGATTCGAGCTCCTCCGTCCCCACCTTCGTCGGAGCTCGCCCATCTCGACCCTCCGATCACTTTCACTCCGCCTAACCGGGTCGAGGCAGTTTGCCCTCGACCCGAGAGCCTTCTGGTTTGCTTTGCAGGTACATCCAAGCCCATCTGAGGGCTTGGAACCTTCGGTCCAGGAGCTCTACCTCCGCCGACCTCGTCGGAGCCCTCCAGGGCTCGGCTGGGTCATCGGAGGCCACCATCAGCTGCGGAACATCATCGCGGAGCGTTTCCGATCTTCAGGAGCAGCAGAGGAGGTCAGGAGCGTGCGCCTTGGGCCGGAGAACTTCGCCGGTGAACTGTTCTTCCTTGACCTTCATCCACCGTCTGATCAGCCTCTCGCTCCAGTTTTCATCGGAGCCATCCATCCCAGGAGCACCAGCCACCGCCCGATCTTTTGAGGATTGATCCTAGCCGTCGATCCAACGAGGTTTAGCCACTGACACCCTTCACCGTCAGATCTGACACGTGGCTACGCCTTCGTCGTTGGATTCGCCCGAGGAGCTTAGCTTTGGAGCGCCCGTCGTCCTACACCGTCAGATGCACCACGTGGCGCGCATCCATCGGATCCATTAATAAAGGGGTAAATTACCCTTAGGCCCTCCTGTTTCTTTTATTTCGCATTTAGTCCTGTAATTAGATAGTTTAGTTGTTTAGTTTTTGGGATATTTGCATAGAGGACCCTGCTCTTTATTTCCTTTGCATATATGCCCCTGTGTGTTATGTAGCACGTGCTTCGACACGTGGTTTTCTGGTGCATTTGCATTTTATACCTTGTAGTTCTGGATGTTATGGATTGAATGAATACTTTTTGGATATTGCATTTATACCCCTGTGCGTGATTTATTAGTGCATGTGCGTATATTCGTGGGAGCAGGAGGTTGGTCCAAGGGGTAGTCTGCAAATAACCCATGAATATACGCACATGCACTAATAAATCACGCATAGGGGTATAAATGCAATATCCAAAAAGTATTCATTCAATCCATAACATCCAGAACTACAAGGTATAAAATGCAAATGCACCAGAAAACCACGTGTCGAAGCACGTGCTACATAACACACAGGGGCATATATGCAAAGGAAATAAAGAGCAGGGTCCTCTATGCAAATATCCCAAAAATTAAACAACTAAACTATCTAATTACAGGACTAAATGCGAAATAAAAGAAACAGGAGGGCCTAAGGGTAATTTACCCCTTTATTAATGGAGCCGATGGATGCGCGCCACGTGGTGCATCTGACGGTGTAGGACGACGGGCGCTCCAAAGCTAAGCTCCTCGGGCAAATCCAACGGCGGAGGCGTAGCCACGTGTCAGATCTTACGGTGAAGGGCGTCAATGGTTAAACCTCGCTGGATCGACGGCTGGGATCAATCCTCAAAAGATCGGGCGGTGGCTGCTGCTCTTGGGATGGATGGCTCCGATGAAAACTGGAGCGAGAGGCTGATCGGACGGTGGATGAAGGTCGAGGAAGAACAGTTCGTCGGCGAAGTTCGCCGGCCCAAGGCGCACGCTCCTGACCTCCTCTGCTGCTCCTGAAGATCGGAAATGCTCCGCGATGATGTTCCGCAGCTGATGGTGGCCTCCGATGACCCAGCTGAGCCCTGGAGGGCTCCGGCGAGGTCGGCGGAGGTAGAGCTCCTGGACCGAAGGGTCCAAGCCCTCAGATGGGCTTGGATGTACCTGCAAAGCAAACTAGAAGGCTCTCGGGTCGAGGGCAAACTGCCTCGACCCGGTTAGGCGGAGTGAAAGTGATCGGAGGGTCGAGATGGGCGAGCTCCGGCGAAGGTGGGGACGGAGGAGCTCGAATCCCAGCTCCTGTGCGAGCTGGGTTGGATGGAGGTATGAAGAAGGTGCGCGGGAAGAAGGCGGAGGCTATGGCAAAGCCTGATGATCGAACGGTGGTCGGACGTGGACGGAATCGATGGCGAACGGCGGAGAAGCGAATTGGGGGTAATTGAAAATTAGAGAAAAAGAAAGGAACTGGGTATACCTGGGTGAAGGAATGGGTTGTGGTCGAGCTTGCGCAGCTTTGGGTCTTCGCCTCACGGAGCGCCGACGTCCGAGGCTCGAGCTCCAGCTCAGGGCGGAGCACGGCGGTGCTGATAACCGCCCGAACAACAGAGGTAAAGGTAAAAAATGGTCGTCGCGACCTCAGTCACTCGGGCTAAGTATATCAAGAAAAATCAACCACTCAGAACATGTAAAACTAATTGAGCACAAAATAGAGCGGTCCTGCTATGAGATTAACCTGGTATAGCACCCAGGGTCGAACACAAGGAGCACAAATTGGCCTTGCGGCCTACGATGTAGTCAGAAATCCGAGAGAGTATTTTTTGTGTTTTTAAGGGTTTTTATATATTTTTAGGATTTTTGGAATATAAAGAAAACAGGAAAAGCACACAAACAATTAACTTGAACAATTTATTTAATGCATTAAAAAGCAAGCAAAAATTCAGACAAAAATATTTTTATGTGTTTTATATTTTTTTATGTTTTTGGTGAATTTTTGAGATTTTTCTGATGTTTATTTTATTTCCTAAAAATCAAACAGTGCGAAAAGCATGGGGTACTGTCCAGCCAGACCCAAAACCCAAAGATAAAATATCTAAGGATCTCAAAGGGACCTGGAGGTAATTTTCCTGTATACTAGAGAAAACAAGGAAAATTTGAGCACCAAAATTATTGTTTTTGAGTTTTTAAATTATTTATTATGATTTTTAGGAGTTTTGAGGTGTTTTTAAGTTTTTAGGGTTTTTAGTCAATGAAAAATAGCCAAAATTGGCTAGAAAATCAAGGAACACAAAATAAACAGTAACTAATTTTTATGGAATTTTTAAAAGGGTTTTGATATTTTTTGGGGTTTTTGACTCTAAACAGTAGCAAAAAATAAGGGTTTTTGAATTTTTAAAAATAGAAAATGAAATCAAAAATGTCCTCAAAAATCTACAAAAATCCTACACCATGGCAGGAGCCATGTGTCAAATTTTCGTTGGATTTGGAGGTGATTTGATATTTTATTCAAAAATCAAAAGGGGGCACTGTGCACAGGGACCAAAGTGCAAATACCCAAAGTTCTGGGGGTCCTGGTGCAAAATACCCAAGAAATCACGCGCGAGGCGCGTGTCTGGGGCACTCAGGGACCCAAATGTAAGAAAAATAAGTTCCGAGGGCTTATTGGTAACAAGTACCCAAAAGTCCAGGGGCTTATCTGCAAATAACCCAAAAAATATCGCACATGGGGAATTAAATCACGCACAAGGGGCATAAATGCAAATAAAGAAAACTTTTTATCCAATCCGTAACATCCAGAACTACAGGGTTTATATTGCAAATAACCCAATAAAGTTCACGTGACGAAGCACGTGGTCCACGTAGACAAGGGTATAAGTGCAAATAAAGTAAGTATGAGGTCCTTAATGCAAATATCCCAGAAAATAAACAACTTAATTTAAAAATTACAGGACTAAGATGAAATAAAACAAACAGAGGGGCCTAAGATGAATTTACCCCTTTTATTATTATCGACGGCCTGATGTGCGCCACGTGGATAAATGGACGGCTGAGAAGGGGGTGGCGCCCAGGGCTCCGGTCCTAGACTGTGATCCGACGGTCCAGGTGCTGCCACATTGCAGATCGAACGGTGGACGGACGACGAGGCTGAGCTGCGCTGGATCGACGGTGGAGATCGATCCTCGAATGGATCTGACGGTTGACGCTGCTCCTCAAATGGACGAACGTGATTGGATCTGGAGCTCGGGGGTCAATCGGACGACGGAGGAGGATGGTGGACGAACAGGGCTCCGGCGAACTTCGCCGGACTCGTGGCGGCGCTGGTCTCCTCGTGGACGCTCGCTGAAGGTTGGAGAAGGAAGCTGCGAGCCCTCCGCGTCTAATGGAGCCCTCCGATGGCCCAACCGATCCTCTGGGAGGTCCGGCGAGGTCGGCAGAGGTGGAGCAGCTGGACCAAGTGGTTCAAGCCCTCAGATGGGCTTGGATAGACCTGCAAAGTATCCCAGCAAACTCGCGGGTCGAGGGCAAAGTGCCTCGACCCTGTTAGGCGTAGTGAAGGTGATCGGGGAGGCGAAATGGGCATGCTCCGACGAGGCGATGGACGGAGGAGCTCGAATCCCAGCTCCTGTGCGAGCTGGGTTGGGCGAAGGGGTGAAGAAGATGCGGAGAGGTCTGGCGAAGACGATGGTCGGGTCGGAATGACAAATGGGGTATCGGAGGTGGCTGGCGACGGCGGCGGAGCTACGCTAACAGTAAACTAAAAATCGAGATTTACGCTAAACTATGGCCTAAAGGATCTACCTGGGTGGTGCGGAAGACTGTGCTGGAGCTTAGCTAGCTCCCGGTCGTAGCCTCGAAGGGCGTCAAGGCCTGAGGCTCGAGCTCCTGCAAGCGGCGGAGCACGGCGGCGCGAAGCTGCCGGATCGATGGTCGGGGCACCCTCTCCTCACTGCAACAGGGGCAAACGTGAGCTGTCACCTCGGTGATTGCTCTGGAGGTCACGGGAATGAAAGTGGCGAGCCAAAGATGAGGCGCGGAGGCGGCGGAGGTCGGGATATATATGGAGACAGGGCCGATTAGGGTTGAGTGGAGGCAGCTATGGAAGGCGTGGATCCCACGGCGAAGGATCTGGCGAGGATGTCGGATGAACGGCGAAGAATCCGGGCGCGGGGTTCGCGGGGGCGACAGGCTGGAGACGCGTGGAGAAATCGACGAAGTCGGGTCGGGCGCGAGTCGACGCAAAAGGAAAGAGTCCGCGGGGGAGTTGACCGGGGTCAACAATCCCCCGTGGACCAATCAGGAGCTGCCACGTTTTTATTTTTTTTTGTTTATTTAATTTAAGGTAGAAAAAGGCCGAATTAAGAAAAACTCAAAACATGAAATATTTTTCTTTTATTTTTTTCTATTTTTTGGTGATTTTTAATTAATTTTTGGAAATAAAAATAGGGTAGCTATATATATAGGTATATGTACACTATATAGATTTTAATTTTTGATTTTTTATTGTTATTTTTATGTATTTTTATGCCCATTTTATATTTTATTTATTTACATCATAAAATAAAGAACAAAATGGTATTTTTATTTTATTTTAATTATTTATACACAAGGGTGAAATAAATAGTTGTATACATTTATATACATGGTATCTATACAATGTATTTTTGTATTTTTAATTTTGTAATTTTTATTTGATTTTTGTTTTGTTTCTTGTTATTTTATGTATTTACAATATGTAACATAGAATATTTACAAAAAGTTTAGAAAATAATTTTATTTATTTATAGGGTTAAATAAATAAAGGATGATGGTCTATGTACATGGTGAAAGGGCATTTTTGGAATTTTGATTTTTAAATTTTTATTTTGTTTTTAATAGTTTCTAAATATATACAAAATGTATACAAGCATATTTTTGGGTGAGGAAAATATAATTTTATTTATTTACAAAAGTATGTACACATGAGCTCCTATCTCCCTCTACTTTGGCTTTTATGCGGTCAGGCCCATGCTGAGCCCTCCCTTGGGTTAGGTTGCTCAATATTTATTCTAAATATTTCCCTCTTTTTCTTTTTACTCTTTATTCTTTTATTTTTGCACAAAAAACATGCTAATTATATCTTTTTACACAATGCATGCTTTTGGTAATTATTTGTATTTACATGTATTTGCAAAGGTTTTTGTAGCTAAAATAGAAGAATAAAGAGTGATGAATGGGTATTCATCACCCCCCTATGCTTAACTTTGCTAGTCCCTTAGCAAACACTTATTTGAAAAAGAAGTGAAGAAGAAAGAAAAAGAAAAAGAAAAAGAAAAAGAGGATGTACATGGATCAAGGTTGAATTGTTAAACTTTCCTTTATTAACTTGAAATATGGAGCTCGATCAGATCTTTGGATTATTAATGTGTCGGAACCTTATTTGGACTTAAGCTTAAAACTCAACAGTCTCCAAGTTCCACCAATCTATGGGCAAGACTCCTTAATAAACCAGATCAGAACAAGTCTACATACACAAACTCTAATGACCATGAATCTTTCCATGCGGTGTAAGTGATATGTGGCTCCCCACCTCAGAAGTAACAAAGAAACAACCTCCCTCAACCTGGTAACTCTAATGCCTCAGTCTAGCAACTCTTTCCTCGAGAAGCGGGGTATTCCCTTCTAAGTTCAAGTGCAACCAGCTCAAGAAGAGGGGGTAGAAGTATAGAGTTTTGGAAGCTTAGCCAGTGTAGCTAAGTCTTCCGCTGCAAGCTTCATGAGATGTAACATTGATACCATAAGCTTTTGCTTTATTTGACTATGTACACTCCGGTGGGGTTATTAAATTTTCAATCCGACCCACCACTTTTTTGGAGTTCTTTTTGTATTTTTGCATTTTTTTTTCAAAGACTTCTGTACAACTTATCTACATGGTGCAGCATATAAGAAATTTCCCCTTGAGCCAGTAGACTATCCCTCTTTTGAAGCTTTATTGCAACCCACAGCTTCTGTCTTTAGACTTCATCACCACTAGACCAAGTTGAGGTGCACTTCCTTCACTATAAGAAGAAGAGAGGTTCCGCCTAGAAGTACTACCCTCATATGCTACCCCAAGCCAAAGGAAACTGCCTCCTCACCACCTCATCCGTGGAGAGCCATGTGTAAGTGCAGGTGCAAGTCAAACCATTGTCTCTAAGAGTCATGCGTGTGTTGTTAAGTGCTCTACTTAGGCTCATCAAGATGACATATGCTCATAGCCTAGTGGACTCAAAGAATTAAGTCCTTATGGACCTGAAAAGCCTTAACCCTAAGTCCTATAAGGTTCCTCTTAAAGTTAGGTGGATTAAGATCTTTTCAAGCTCCATTTCTCAATTTAATTCCAGGCTTAGTTTAAATGTCGACTCTCATCCAGGAAAAACTATATACATATATGTACACAAGATGCTATTTACAAATATTTTACAATCATGCAAAATTTTTGAAAAAATGTTTTGAAGTCATGAATGATGCATGAGGTGCTAGTTTTGCAAAAAGATATTTACAAACATTTACACGAGATTTTTGCAAACTTTTGATTTTCAAAACATTTTGGAAAAATTTTGTACTATATACATAATTTTGATACAAAAATATTTACATAAGCTTTACACAAAAGATTTTTGAAATCATTTTTACAAAAATACTTTGTACACTAGCTATGTATGTGCAAGATAAAAGAGGTTTATGTACATGAAAAATTTTTAAATTTTTGTGATTTTTAGCCATTTTATTTATTAACACACTCACACAAAGTACGAGTTATGGCTAAAGTATATATGAAATATATACACACCCCCCCTATACTTAGCTCGAACGATGTCCTCAGAGTGATCAAGAGCGATGAAGAAGACATAACTCGTGCTTAGTAAAAGGGAAGTGAAAAGAAATGGCTAAGTACCGGAATGAATAAATGAATAGAATGAGAGGAACTCGGTGGTCTCCCCCTATACTTAGGATTAACTAATCCTAAGTATAGCAAGCTGTACATGAAGGGAAAGCCGAGTGAAGAAGATACAGAATCTGCCCCCCTATACTTAGGGTAAAATATCCCTAAGTATAGGCAGCAAAAAACAGGAGCAGAAAGAATGAAAAGAATACTCGCAGGTCCGACATTCCCCCCTATACTTAGGGTAAAGTACACCCTAACTATAGCATAATCACAGGATGAGAAAAGGGATGTGGGACTAAAGAATAGAATGATATGGACAACTGGATCTATACAGGCGGAGGAACAGTGAAAATCAGGCGTGAGATGCAAAAGATGTGAGTCAAAAGACCACATCTCACGCAAAATGAATAGGGGCACAAATAATAACGTCCCGCGGCTCATGATCTAGAAATGGTTTTAGCCGCTGGCCGTTCACTCGGAAGGTACTCTCAGAAGATAACTCAGATATATCAATGCTTCCGTTATCGTGTACCTTTCTGACCAAGTAAGGTCCCTTCCATTTGCTCTGTAGCTTCCCTGGAAATAATCTAAGCCTCGCATCAAACAGCCATACTTTCTGTCCAATCTCAAAATGCTTGTGGCTGATATGAGAATCATGCCACTCCTTCACTTTCTCCTTATAATGTAGGCTGCTTGAGAAAGCTGCATCTCTAAGCTCCTCCAGGGCAGCTAACTCTGCCCTCCTCTGGTCTCCAATACCATCTGGATCCATCAAAATATCTGTGACTGCCCAAAGTGACTTGTGCCTCAGCTCAACAGGTAGATGGCATGGCTTGCCATAAACGAGGCGAAAGGGAGATGTGCCCAATGGAGTCTTGAAAGACGTCCGATATGCCCACAAGACCGAGTCCAAAAGCTGTGACCAATTCTTTCGGTCAGGGCGGACGACTTTCTGTAAAATATTCTTGATCTCCCTATTCGACACCTCAGCTAGACCATTTGTCTGTGGATGGTAAGGTGTGGCAACACGATGGTCTATACTGAACTCGCTAGCAAGGGCCTTCACCTGGTCGTTTGACTGCGCGAAATCCCGAACAACTGAGGTAAAGGTATAAAATGAGGTCGTTGCGACCTCAGTCACTCGAATGCGTCAATCAAGAAAATGAACCACAAATGAAAATAAATCAATGAAACACAGAGAAGTGGTCCTGCTAGAGGATTAACCTGGTATAGCTCCCAGGGTCGAACACAAGGAGCACAGATTGGCCTTGCGGCCTACGATGTAGTCAGAAATCCAAGGGAGTCTTTTTTTTTAGTGTTTTTATTTGTTTTTATAACTTTTAGATTTTTTTAAATGATGAGAAAATTAAAGAAGGTAAATACAAGGGGACTTCAACAATTTATTAAACACACCAAAAATCAAACAAAAATTCCAGAAAATTGGTTTTTAGGTTTTTTCAGTTTTTTACTGTTTTTGGTGAATTTTTGGAATTTTTCTAATGGGTAAATTATTTATTAAAAATCAAACAATGCGAAGAACAGAGGGTACTGTCCAGCAAGGCTTAAGACCCAAAAATAAAATAATTTTGGATCTCAAAAAGCCCTGAAGGTAATTTTCCTATAATCTAGAAAGAATAAGGAAAATTTAGGCACCCTAATTATTGTTTTTGGATTTTTAATTTATTTTTTACAATTTTTATGAGTTTTTAAGGGTTTTTCAATTTTTAGGGTTTTTAAGTGATGAAAAGTAGCCAAAATTGGCTAGAAAATCAAACAACAAGCAAGCAACAATATCTAATTTTTTTAGAATTTTTGGGGATGTTTTTATATTTTTTTTGGTATTTTTAAAGTCAAACAGTGGCAAAAATAGGGGTTTTTGAATTTTTAAAAATAATAAATGAAATCAAAATTGTCCTCAAAAATCATAGAAATTCCTACACCATGGCAGGAGCCATGTGTCAAAATCTCATTGGATTTGGAGGTCGTTTGATATTTTATTCAAAAATAAAGGTGGGGCACTGTGCACAGGGACCTATGTGCAAATACCCAAAAGTTCTGGGGTCCTGGTGCAAAATACCCAAGAAGTCACGTGCCAAGCACGTGCCTGGGGCACTCAAGGACCTAAATGTAATAAAAATAAGTTCCAAGGACCTATTGATAACTCGTATCAAAAGTCCAGGGGCTTATATGCAAATATCCCAAAATAAAACGCACATGCGAATATAAAGTGTTCACAGGGGTATATATGCAAATAAACAAAACATTTTATTCAATGAATAACATCCAGAACTACAGGGCATATATTGCAAATAACCCAGAATAACACGTGACGACGCACGTGGCTCACAACAGGCGGGGGTATAAGTGCAAATAAAATAAGTACGAGGTCCTTAGTGCAAATATCCCAGAAAATAAGTAACTGACTCGACAACTTACAGGACTAAAAATGAAACTACAAACTACGAGGGGGGCCTACGATATTTACCCCTTTATTAATGAAGCGTTGGATGCGCGCCACGTGTAGATCGAACGGCTGCGGCTGGTGGGCGCTCCAGATCACTCCTCCTCTGATCGGACGGTACTGGTAGCTCCAAGGATGGACGGCCAAGATCTGAACTGGAGCGAGGAGATGCAATCAACGGCGGCTGGAGGTCCTGGAAGAACAGATCCCCGGCGAACTTCGCCGGGCTCGTGCGTGCGCTAGGATCCTCCGGTGAGCCCTCTGAAGGTCGGAAAAGATCCGCGGTGAAGCTCCGTGGCGGGTGGTAGTCTCCGATGACCTAGCCAAGCTCTGAAGAGCTCCGGCGAAGTCGGCGGAGATGAAGCTCCTGGCTGGATGGCGAAGGGCTTCAGACACCCTCGATTCGACCTGAAAAGTAAACCAGAAGACTCACGGGTCGAGGGCAAATTGCCTCGACCCGGTTAGGTGGCGTGAAGGTGATCGGTGCGGTGAGATGGCGAGCTCCGGCGAAGGTGGTCGGCGGGGGAGCTCGGTTCCCAGATCCGGTGCGATCTGGGTTGAGTGAAAGGGCGCAGAAGGTGCGTGGGGAGATGGCGGAGATGACAAGGTGCTCCGATGATCGAAAGGGTACTCGGGATAGTCGGAATCAGAGAAGCACGTCGGAGATGCGATTTGGGCGAAATCGGAAATTGGGAGAAATGGAAGAGCTAATCGACTACCTGATGGCTGCAGTAGACTGTGCTGGAGCGTGGCTAACTCCGGGTCGTAGCTTCGAAGGGCGTCAAGGCCTGAAGCTCGATGCTCAACGCCGGCGGCGGAGCAAGGACGGCGAGAATCGCCGGATCAATGGATTCGCTTCCTCGCCTCGCTGCAACAAGGGCAGACGCTTGCTGTCACTCTCGCGAAGCCTATGGAGGTCACTGGGAAGGAGGAGAAGGGCCAAAGATGGGGCGCGGAGGCGGCGGAGGGAAGAATATATAAGGTGACAGGGGCGATTAGGGTTGAGGGGCGACATCGATGGAAGGTGTTGATTTCGTGGCGGAAGATCGGGCGAGGAAGATGGATGATAGGCGAAGAATCCGGGCATGAGATTTGCGTGGGAGACAGCCTGGAGACGCGTGGGAAAATCGGAGAAGATGGGGTGGCGCGCTTCTTCCAGAAAAGGAAGGAGTCCGCGGGGGAGTTGACCGGGGTCAACAGTCCCCCGTGGACCAATCAGAAGCTGCCACGTGCAGTTGATTTTTGTTTATTTATTTTAAGGTAGAAATAGGCCGAATTAAAGAAAACTCAAAACATGAAATATTTTTCTTTTATTTTTTTCTATTTTTTGGTGATTTTTAATTAATTTTTGGGAATAAAAATAGGGTAGCTATATATATAGGTATATGTACACTATATGGAGTTTTTATTTTTGATTTTTTTATTTGTTATTTTTATGTATTTTTATGCTCATTTTGTATTTTATTTATTTACAAGATAAAATGAGGAATAAAAGAATATTTTTATTTTATTTTTATCACTTATATACAAGGGTGAAATAAATGGTTGAATACATTTATATACATGGTATTTATACAATGTATTTTTGTATTTTCAATTTTGTAATTTTTATTTGATTTTTGTTTTGTTTCTTGCTATTTTATATATTTACAATATGTAACATAGAATATTTACAAAAAGTTTAGAAAATAATTGAATTTATTTACAATGTTAAATAAATACAATGGTGTGGTTTATGCACATGGTGAAAGGGTATTTTTTTTTTGACTTTTTGATTTTTTAAAATTTTTATTTTGTTTTTGATATTTTCTAAATATACACAAAATATGGACAAACATATTTTTGGGTGAGGAAAATATATAGTTTTATTTATTTGCAACTATACACATATGTGAGCCCCTATCTCCCTCTACTTGGCTTTTATGCGGTCAGGCCCATGCTGAGCCCTCCCTTGGGTTAGGTTGCTCAATATTTATTCCAAATATTTCCCTCTTTTTCTTTTTGCTCTTTATTCTTTTATTTTGTGCACAAAAACATGCTAATTATAGGTTTTTACACAATGCATGCTTTTGGTATTTATTTGTATTTACACATATCTACATGTATTTGCAAAGGTTTTTGTAGCTAAAATAGAAGAATAAAGAGTGATGAATGGGTATTCATCACCCCCCTATGCTTAACTTTGCTAGTCCCTTAGCAAACACTTATTTGAAAAAGAAGTGAAAAAGAAAGAAAAAGAAAAAGAGGAAGAGGATGTACATGGATCAAGGTTGACTTATTAAATTTTCCTTCATTAAATTGAAAAATGGAGCTCGATCAGATCTTTGGATTATTAATGTGTCGGAACCTTATTTGGACTTAAGCCTAAAACTCAACAGCCTCCAAGTTCCACCAATCTATGGGCAAGACTCCTCAATAAACCAGATCAGAACAAGTCTACATACACAAACTCTAATGACCATGAATCTTTCCTTGCGGTGTAGGTGATATGTGGCTCCCCACCTCAGAAGTAACAAAGAAACAACCTCCCTCAACCTGGTAACTCTAATGCCTCGGTCTAGCAACTCGTTCCTCGAGAAGCGGGGTATTCCCTTCTAAGTTCAAGTGCAACCGGCTCAAGGAGAGGGGGTAGAAGTATAGAGTTTTGGAAGCTTAGCCAGTGTAGCTAAGTCTCCTGCTGCAAGCTTCATGAGATGTAACATGGATACCATAAGCTTTTGCTTTATACTCCGGTGGGGTTATTAAATTTTCAATCCGACCCACCAATTTTTTGGAGTTCTTTTTGCATTTTTGCATTTTTTTTTTTTAAGAACTTCTGTACAACATATCTACATGGTGCAGCATATATAAGAAATTTCCCCTTGAGCCGGTAGACTATCCCTCTTTTGAAGCTTTATTGCAACCCACAGCTTCTGTCTTTAGCTTTCAACACCACTAGAACAAGTTGAGGTGCACTTCCTTCACTATAAGAAGAAGAGAGGTTCCGCCTAGAAGTACTACCCTCATATGCTACCCCAAGCCAAAGGAAACTGCCTCCTCACCACCTCATCCGTGGAGAGCCATGTGTAAAGTGCAGGTGCAAGTGAAGCCATTGTCTCTGAGAGTCATGCGTGTGTTGTTAAGTGCTCTACTTAGGCTCATCAAGATGACATATGCTCATAGCCTAGTGGACTCAAAGAATTAAGTCCTTATGGACCTGAAAAGCCTTAACCCTAAGTCCTACAAGGTTCCTCTTGAAGTTAAGTGGATTAAGATCTTATTCAAGCTCCATTTCTCAATTTAATTCCAGGCTTAGTTTAAATGTCAACTCTCATCCAGGAAAAACTATATACATATATGTACACAAGATGCTATTTACAAATATTTTACAATCATGCAAAATTTTTAAAAAATGTTTTGAAATCATGAATGAATGATGCATGAAGTGCAAGTTTTGCAAAAAGATATTTACAAACATTTACACAAGATTTTTGCAAACTTTTGATTTTCAAAATATTTTGAAAAAATTTTGTACTATATACATAATTTTGATACAAAATATTTACACAAGCTTTACACAAAAGATTTTTGAAATCATTTTTACAAAAATACTTTATACACTAGCTATGTATGTGCAAGAATAAAAGAGGTTTATGTACATGAAAAATTTTTTTTTAAAAAATTTTGTGATTTTTAGCCATTTTATTTATTAACACACTCACACAAAGTACGAGTTATGGCTAAAGTATATATGAAATATATACACACCCCCCCTATACTTAGCTCGAACGATGTCCTCAGAGTGATCAAGAGCGATGAAGATGACATAACTCGTGCTTAGTAAAAGGGAAGCGAAAAGGAATGTCTAAGTACAGGAACGAATAAATGAATAAAATGAGAGGAACTCGGTGGTCTCCCCCTATACTTAGGATTAACTAATCCTAAGTATAGAAAGCTGTACATGAAGGGAAAGCCGAGTGAAGAATATACAGAATCTGCCCCCCCTATACTTAGGGTAAAATATCCCTAAGTATAGGCAGCAAAAACAAGAGCAGAAAGAATGAAGAGACTACTCACAGGTCCGACATCCCCCCTATACTTAGGGTAAAGTACACCCTAAGTATAGCATAATCATAAGATGAGAGACGGGATGTGGGACTAAAGAATAGAATGATATGGACAACTGGATCTATACAGGCGGAGGAACAGTGAAAATCAGACGTGAGATGTAAAAGATGTGAGTCAAAAGACCACATCTCACGCAAAATGAATAGCGGCAATAATAACGTCCCGCGGCTCATGATCTAGAAATGGTTTGAGCCGCTGGCCGTTCACTCGGAAGGTACTCTCAGAAGATAACTCAGATATATCAATGCTACCGTTATCGTGTACCTTTCTGACCAAATAGGGTCCTTTCCATTTGCTCTGTAGCTTCCCTGGAAATAATCGTAGCCTTGCATCAAACAACCATACTTTCTGTCCAATCTCAAAATGCTTGTGGCTGATATGAGAATCATGCCACTCTTTGACTTTCTCCTTATAATGTAGGCTGCTTGAGAAAGCTGCATCTCTAAGCTCTTCCAAGGCGGCTAACTCTGCCCTCCTCTGGTCTCCTATACCATCTGGATCCATCAATATGTCTGTAACTGCCCAAAGTGACTTGTGCCTCAGCTCAACTGGTAGGTGACAGGGCTTGCCATAAACGAGACGAAAGGGAGATGTTCCCAATGGAGTCTTGAAAGATGTCCGATATGCCCACAAGACCGAGTCCAAAAGCTGTGACCAATTCTTTCGGTCAGGGCGGACGACTTTCTGCAAAATATTCTTGATCTCCCTATTCGACACCTCAGCTAGACCATTTGTCTGTGGATGGTATGGTGTGGCAACACGATGGTCTATGCTGAATTCGTTGGCAAGGGCCTTCACCTGGTCGTTGATGAAATGAGACCCCCCATCAGAAATCAGAACTCGTGGAACCCCGAACCGCATGATGATGTGCTTCTTCAAAAATCTGCAAACTGTCTTAGCATCAGCGGCTCGGGTGGGGATAGCCTCAACCCAACGACTAACGTAATCTACGGCCAACAGAATGTACTCGAATCCCTGACTCTTAGGGAATGGACCCATGAAATCGATGCCCCATGCGTCAAAAACCTCACAGAAGTGAATGGGCTGCATCGGCATCATATCACGTTGTCCATAAGTGCCCATCCTCTGACAGTCAGTACACCTCTTTACGAACTCATCTGAGTCCTTGAAGAGGGTAGGCCACCACAAGCCGGATTGGAGCACTTTCTGTGCCGTTCTCCTCCCAGAATGATGTCCTCCTGCCTCGAGCTTGTGGCAGTAAGTGAGGACACTATGATGCTCCTCCTGAGGAATACACCGACGCCAGATGCTATCCCCTCCTTCGTGGTAAAGGATGGGATCCTCCCAGTGGTAGGACTTGGCCTTCGCAAGGAAGGTCTCAAGCCTCTGCCTGGGCCAATCTTGTGGGACTTTCCCAGCAACGAGAAAGTTCACAATATCGGCATACCACGGGAGTGAGGTGATAGCAAGGATCGCCTCATCTGGGAAGGTATCATGAATGGGATCAATCTGCTCAGAATCCTCAGGCTGCTCTAATCGGGAAAGATGATCCGCCACCACATTCTTGACTCCAGGTTTATCCTTGATCTCAATGTCGAACTCCTGGAGTAGAAGGATCCATCTAGTAAGTCTGGCCTTGGCATCCTTCTTTGACATGAGGTACCTGATGGCGGTGTGATCTGTGTACAAGGTCACTCGGGATCCAATGATATATGATCTGAATTTATCTAGGGCAAACACTACTGCTAGCATCTCCTTCTCTGTGACCGTATAATTCCGCTGGGCGGAATCCAATGTGCGGCTAGCATAGTGTATCGCAAATGGTACTCCATCCCTCCTCTGTCCCAGCACTGCCCCTACGGCAAAATCAGAGGCGTCCGTCATGATCTCGAATGGGAGAGACCAATCGGGTGGCTGAAGGACAGGAGCCTCAATTACACACTGCTGGAGAGTCTCAAAGGACGAAAGACACTTGTCATCGACAAGGAACTCGGTGTCTTTCGTCAAGAGGTCAGTCAACGGTCGGGCAATCTTGCTGAAATCATGAATGAATCTCCTATAAAAACCAACGTGCCCCAGAAATGACCGTAACTGCTTCAGATTGGACGGCGGTGTGAGTTTCCTAATGACTTCGACCTTGGCCGGATCAACCTCCATGCCTCTGTTGGAGATGATGTGGCCAAGCACCGTCCCTTGAGTCACCATGAAGTGACTCTTCTCCCAAGACAGAACCAATCGGGTAGCAATACATCGCTGGAGCACTCGGTCTAGGCAGTCAAGACAGGAATCGAATCCGTCGCCGTAAACCGAGAAGTCGTCCATGAAGACCTCCAAACATTCCCCTACCATGTCCGAAAATATCGACAGCATGCATCTCTGAAAAGTCGCAGGGGCGTTACATAGCCCAAATGGCATGCGTCGAAAGGCGTATGTACCGAAGGGACAGGTAAAGGTGGTCTTCTCCTGATCCTCAGGAGCGATGGCCACCTGGTTGTAGCCCGAGTACCCATCTAGGAAGCAATAATGGCTCTTCCCTGCTAGTCTCTCTATGATCTGATCAATAAAAGGCAGGGGGAAATGGTCCTTCTTGGTGGCCTGGTTGAGTCTCCTGTAGTCAACACAGACCCGCCAAGAGGTGGGTACTCGTGTAGCAATCTCCTCTCCTGACTCACTGATCACAGTCGTGATGCCCGTCTTCTTGGGCACCACATGCAAGGGGCTAACCCACTTGGAGTCGGAAATGGGATAAATAAAATCTGCACTCCACCATTTTGATATTTCCTTCATAACAACCTCTCTTAGGTTGGGGTTCAGTCGCCGCTGGAACTCACGCGACGGCTTCGCCCCTTCCTCGAGATAGATATGGTGGGAGCACAATGAGGGACTAATCCCATGGAGATCTGCTACGCTCCATCCAATTGCCTTGCGGTTCTTTTCAAGAACCTCCATCAGACGGGATTCTTGTTCTCCAGTCAGATCGGCAGAGATGATGACTGGGTACATCTCAGACTCTCCCGCAAGGAATCTATACTTCAACGAAGTAGGGAGCGGCTTTAGCTCTGGACAGCTGGGTGCTGGCAAATCTGGCTTCTGAAGAAGATGTGTGTATGCGGACAATTCTGCCAAATCTACCTGGGAAAATGATAACGAACTCTCACAAACTGGATCTGGAGAAGGCGGGTCCTCTATATTGTCTTTGTTCTGCTCTGCCTCTACCTCCTCCTCATCTATAGGCTCAGGTGGATCCAGATCTGGCATCTGATCATCACAATCTGCCCAATCAGATTCTGAATCCGAGGGATCTATATCAGACTCGGTGGCATCAGTACCACCGGAGAACAAGGTGGCATCAGCACCACCATCACTGGAAATCGTGTCGCGATCAAGGTCCGACTCTGCTGACTCAATAGTATCCTGAACCAGGATTGTGCTCTCCAGACTATCCTCTTCCATCATCTCTGTATCAGCTGTATCTGAATATGAGAGGATGGTCTGTGCTGCAGGATCTGCCCAAATTGCCTCATCATCCGTGATCACAAAATCACAGTCCTGGTGGATGTCTGGCTCTGCGTCTGTCAGCTGCTCTGAATCTGTACTGCCCTCTGAGCGGGATCTATCTCTGGATCTGTGGTCCTTAACCGTCTCTATTTGTATACTCTCGCCCTGGACGCGAAAGAATACCTTCCCACTGTCATGGTCAGTCACTGCCTTGGCTGTGGCCAAGAACGGGCGACCGAGGATGATGGGGGAATCGGTCAACGAGTCAGGGGTCTCCATGTCCAGCACTACGAAGTCCACGGGGAATTGCAAACCCTGAATCGTGACGACAACGTCTCGCAACAACCCCTTTGGCCTCTTGACAGACCGATCAGCAAACTGAAGGTATGTCCTGCTCTGTCTAAGAGTGCCCAACTCTAAGTGGTCGAGAAGGGCTGCCGGAAGAAGGTTGATCGACGATCCGCTATCTAATAGAGTACGGTCGAACCTCTGCTCACTAATCTGACATCTGACATACGGGGCCCCTAAATCTGGCCTCTTAGTCGGCAGATGGTTCTGGATCGCGAAGCACGTGGCTTTTGTTAGCACATGAATTTCTGCGGTCTTGTTCCTCTTCTTCCTCCTGACTGTGGTCCTATCTCTTAGGGATCGCTGAAGAAGAGGAATGTGCTGTAAAGCCTCATTGAGGGTCAGCTGGATGTGAAATCGGTCTATCATGCCCTGGCTGAACTCCTCCTGCTCTCTCTTTTTTGGATCTTTTTCTTTTTTCTTCCCCTTCCCCAACTCAAGGGCTCTAGGAAAGGGGATCACAGGGTCCTTCTCAGATGAAGGACTAGGAATAGGCCTAGACGGTTCGATGACCGGATCCTCACAAACATCATTCACCACAGTGGGATCAGAAGAAACTAAACCTTTTCCTTTATTCAAATCAGAGTTCTGAGATACATTCATGCGAGGAAAGACAATATTTCTATCAGAATAAATGTTGGTGGCATCAGTACCACCTCTAGCTGGCTCTACAACTAGACGTCTTGCGGCCTCAGTACCGCGGGCTGGCTCGGCTCTGCTGGTGGTGTCAGTACCACCTCCTCGATGTGGTGAAACGGCGGCCTCAGTACTGCCGGTGGAATCAGCATCTCGGGTGGCCTCAGTACCACCGTCACCATGATGTGCGGCTTCAGTACCGCTCTCCTCTTCCTCATCTGGCGCTCTAGATGATTCCTCGTGTTGTCGCTCAGATGAGGCGCCTCCTGCTGGTCTTCTACCGCTCCTAAGTGTGACAAAATCAGCATCAAATAGATCCGACGAGATAACATCAAATGAGTCACTAGAAGTGGTAGGTTCAGTGTGAACTACCTGCTCAGATTTCCTCTTCAAGTTATTCGGATTAGGCTCGATCTGTGCAGGGATGGCGGCCTTCCCTCTCATCAGATCCCGCATCTCCTGGCGGAACTCGTCCATCTCCCGTCTAAATGTAGCCTGCTGCTCTGTGAAGAGGCGGGCTAGATCATCCATGGCGGGGCTCTCATGGGAACCCGACGGGTTGCCTCTCTGATAATGAGGCTGCTGGGGCTGAGAGGGGTAAGAGGAAGGATGCTGCTGCTGGTGAGCCTGCTGCTCACGTCTCCAATTCTGTCCCTGCTGCTGATAGGGACGAGGTACGAAGGATGATGGCTGGTGTGGCTGGTATGCTGGGGGCTGCTAGTAATCTCTCTGCTGGGAGTACTGCCCTCCCTGACCGGCTGGCTGCTGTTGGGACTGGTTACCCCCATTCCCCCACCTGAATCCGGGATGATCTCTTCGGATTCCAGGTTGAGGGCGGTCATACCAAATCCCGTTGACATCCATCAACGGTTCCGCATCGTAAGGGGCTGGTGGGAGTACATCCAGAGGCTGATCCGGCTGATATACCACCATCTGTAAGTCTGGAGATGGTGGTGACTGGTAAGAGGGCTGCTGCTGCTGGTACGGCTCCGCCTGTACAAGGTGAACTTGTCTAGGCTGCTGCAAGGAGCTGGAGCGCTGGGACGAGCTGCGGCTGCCACCGGAATCGCCTCGCGACTGAAGACGGGGCTGAGAAGCCGTCTGTGCCTCTTGAAGACACAAGAGATGGGTCTTCACGTCGCTCAGAGTTTGTGCCATCTGCTCCATCTGAGTTATGCCCTGGCACTGCTTCTTCTCTATTATTTCCATGCGGTCCAACTTTTCGCTGATAATCCCCATGTCCGCAGCGGCCGACTCTGCCTGTGCGGCTGCAACTGTGGACGAACTGGATGGACCTGCATCAACCCGTGCTATCCGCTGATACTGCACGGGTCCTGGCGGCTGAACTCTCTGTGTGTACAACCGAGTCTGGGACATCACCATGTAATTTTCGGACATCTCCTCATAGATGGCCCAGACTTGGTTGTGGTCCTTGGCAAAGTAGGACCCGCCGCAAGAAGCATTCACCAGTACCTGAAGCTCTGGTGTCATCCCACTAAAGAAGCTCTGAACTAGGTTCGGCTTCGAGATGTCGTGATGTGGGCATCTATCCAGAAGCTCTCTGAACCTCTCCCATGCCTCGTGAAATTGCTCGTTAGGGAGCATGGAGAAGTTGTTGATCAGGGCCCTCGCTGCATTCGTCCGCCCGAGTGGATAGTACTTGTTCAAGTACTCGGTGCGGAGTTGCTCCCAGGTGTAAACAAACTTCCCTAGATGCTTCAGCCAGGCGGCTGCTCTATCTGCCAGTGAAAAAGGGAAGGCCATCATCCGAATCGTATCTTGGTCCACACGACGGTCGTGGACAGTGCTACAGATCATCAAAAACTCCTGGAGATGGAGGTGGGGTTCCTCAGTGGCGAGTCCGTGAAAATGAGGAAGCATCTGCAGGGTGTTCGGAGGGAACTTGAAATCCCCCACGATAGCAGGTATCACCACCCACTGGTGCATCAGTGTAGATCCGGGGTTGTGCAGCTCCCGCATCGGTCTTGCTGCGGCGGCGGCTGCCGCTGCTGCGGCAGCTGCTGCTGCGGCTGCTGCCTCTGCATCAGCGTCAGGAATGTCCTCCGGCTCGCTCGGCTCGTCTCGCTCTCTTCGGAGTCTCTCCAACTCCCTCCTCATCTCTATCATGAATGCCCCCTGATCGCGTAACTGTTGCTGAACTGTCTCTAATGACGCGATCAGGGTGGAGTTAATCGCTCCCTGGTCTAAGACAAAATGTTCGGGCTGGCGATCGTCTGAACTGCCGGCTCCAGCCATAGGGACGTCTGCAAAATCAGATGAGCCTAACTCAGGTTCTGTCAAATTAATTCGTCTTTCCTCGGGCTCATGTCTCTCAGTAGCAGAAGAAAGGGGATCGAGGGGGAACAGGGTGGAATCGAACTCGGGCCCGGAGAGCTGGTCTCGACTCTCACGGGCCAACCTAGATGATGGAGTAGACGCGCCTGAAAGCGGTGCAGCCAGAGGCTGCCTAAGAGATCGTCTACCCATCATCTTGATCTGGCGAGTTGGGCGGATGGGATCTGGAGAAAATATGATCGCAAAGCAAACCCCCGGTTCACCAACGCAACACAATCTGAAGACCGTGAAAGATCGGTCAATTTATCTTGTCAATTTTATTTGGTGAACATGCAAGATATCAGAGCGCTTACGTGACCTGTTAGGATACCCGATGCTACTCCAACCGACTGGCCCGCACGGAAGAGTCGGTAGTCAGCTAGAAATAACACCGGAGGGTTCTACCTAGTGTGCGGGTCACTCTCTCGCGCATCCAAACCATACAATGAGGGGGTTGCTCTCCCCAAGACAAATTTTTAATGTGAGTGTCTTTTAGGGTCAATAATGTTATCCAGTCCCAATTTTTTTGTTTTTCTTTTTAATTTTTTCAAAATAAATACAAGCGGCCTAACGGTTTTTCCGATTCTCCTGATGATTAAGCCAAAAACAGAGGGAGAGAACGAAAAAGCCGATGCGCGAAGAAATCAATGATGCATGCAGAGAAAGAAATGCGTACCTTGTCTCCAGCACTCTACATGCAAGTGATCCGCGCAGAATTTAAAGACAGAAATAAAACTACCTAAATGGTGCAACGGGAAAAACCGGCCTTAGACAAGCAACTTCTATTGATCGTGAAGAACAATAGTTAGCTAACCGAATCGAGTCCGGAGTCCGATCTTGGGAGTCACTCGGTGCCCGCCACAACGGGTCCTGCCAGCGCTGTATGTGACTCCTCACGGCACGTGGTCTCAAATCCAATTAAACTAACTTTTTCAGTGATTTTTGTTAAGGTCCAATTACGTTCTATAGGAACAGATATTCTATTAGGTGTTGGGCCTTAAAAATTTACGTCACAATCAATCAAAATTCCTATGTCTAGGGGCTAAAACCGCGAGAAACACCGGAAAAGGCAGCTAGCTATAAAAACCACGATAAAAGCCGCGAAAATCCAAATGGGTCCCCCGAGCACACCGGTGCTCGGCGAAACAGACCCGCTAAGTTACAAATGTCCACAGTTCAAAGTCTGAGTCCTAAATTATTACAAAAATATTGTTCTCTCAAATAAATGACATTCTTCTTCTTCTCCCTGCTCTTCTTCCCGTGCGGGTCCTCAAAAAGTGTACTCCAAGTTCTCCACGCAGTACCTCGCACAAAAATTAGAAAGAGAGAGTGTCAGAAAACAGTTATAATGTAGAGAGACAATATGGAAAAATGACTACAAAGCCGTGCTCCCCGGCAACGGCGCCATTCTGACGACGCGAAATCCCGAACAACTGAGGTAAAGGTATAAAATGAGGTCGTTGCGACCTCAGTCACTCGAATGCGTCAATCAAGAAAAATGAACCACAAATGAAAATAAATCAATGAAACACAGAGAAGTGGTCCTGCTATAGGATTAACCTGGTATAGCTCCCAGGGTCGAACACAAGGAGCACAGATTGGCTAAATAGCCTACGATGTAGTCAGAAATCCAAGAGAATTTTTTTTAGTGGTTTTTATTTGTTTTTATATTTTTTTTTTGATTTTTTAAATGATGAGAAAATTAAAGAAGGTAAATACAAGGGGACTTCAACAATTTATTAAACACACCAAAAATCAAACAAAAATTCCAGAAAATTGGTTTTTAGGTTTTTTAAGTTTTTTACTGTTTTTGGTGAATTTTTGGAATTTTTCTAATGGGTAAATGATTTATTAAAAATCAAACAATGCGAAAAGCAGAGGGTACTGTCCAGCAAGGCTTAAGACCCAAAAATAAAATAATTTTGGTTCTCAAAAAGCCCTGAAGGTAATTTTCCTATAATCTAGAAAGAATAAGGAAAATTTAGGCACCCTAATTATTGTTTTTGGATTTTTAATTTATTTATTACAATTTTTATGAGTTTTTAGGGGTTTTTCAATTTTTAGGGTTTTTAAGTGATGAAAAATAGCCAAAATTGGCTAGAAAATCAAACAACAAGCAAGCAACAATATCTAATTTTTTTAGAATTTTTGGGGATGTTTTTATATTTTTTTGGTATTTTTAAAGTCAAACAGTGGCAAAAATAGGGGTTTTTGAATTTTTAAAAATAATAAATGAAATCAAAATTGTCCTCAAAAATCATAGAAATTCCTACACCATGGCAGGAGCCATGTGTCAAAATCTCATTGGATTTGGAGGTCGTTTGATATTTTATTCAAAAATAAAGGTGGGGCACTGTGCATAGGGACCTATGTGCAAATACCCAAAAGTTCTGGGGTCCTGGTGCAAAATACCCAAGAAGTCACGTGCCAAGCACGTGCCTGGGGCACTCAAGGACCTAAATGTAATAAAAATAAGTTCCAAGGACCTATTGATAACTCGTATCAAAAGTCCAGGGGCTTATATGCAAATATCCCAAAATAAAACGCACATGCGAATATAAAGTGTTCACAGGGGTATATATGCAAATAAACAAAACATTTTATTCAATGAATAACATCCAGAACTATAGGGCATATATTGCAAATAACCCAGAATAACACGTGACTACGCACGTGGCTCACAACAGGCGGGGGTATAAGTGCAAATAAAATAAGTACGAGGTCCTTAGTGCAAATATCCCAGAAAATAAATAACTGACTCGACAACTTACAGGACTAAAAATGAAACTACAAACTACGAGGGGGGCCTACGATATTTACCCCTTTATTAATGAAGCGTTGGATGCGCGCCACGTGTAGATCGAACGGCTGCGGCTGGTGGGCGCTCCAGATCACTCCTCCTCTGATCGGACGGTACTGGTAGCTCCAAGGATGGACGGCCAAGATCTGAACTGGAGCGAGGAGATGCAATCAACGGCGGCTGGAGGTCCTGGAAGAACAGATCCCCGGCGAACTTCGCCGGGCTCGTGCGTGCGCTAGGATCCTCCGGTGAGCCCTCTGAAGGTCGGAAAAGATCCGCGGTGAAGCTCCGTGGCGGGTGGTAGTCTCCGATGACCTAGCCGAGCTCTGAAGAGCTCCGGCGAAGTCGGCGGAGATGAAGCTCCTGGCTGGATGGCGAAGGGCTTCAGACACCCTCGATTCGACCTGAAAAGTAAACCAGAAGACTCACGGGTCGAGGGCAAATTGCCTCGACCCGGTTAGGTGGCGTGAAGGTGATCGGTGCGGTGAGATGGCGAGCTCCGGCGAAGGTGGTCGGCAGGGGAGCTCGATTCCCAGATCCGGTGCGATTTGGGTTGAGTGAAAGGGCGTAGAAGGTGCGTGGGGAGATGGCGGAGATGACAAGGTGCTCCGATGATCGAAAGGGTACTCGGAATAGTCGGAATCAGAGAGGCACGTCGGAGATGCGATTTGGGCGAAATCGGAAATTGGGAGAAATGGAAGAGCTAATCGACTACCTGATGGCTGCAGTAGACTGTGCTGGAGCGTGGCTAACTCCGGGTCGTAGCTTCGAAGGGCGTCAAGGCCTGAAGCTCGATGCTCAACGCCGGCGGCGGAGCAAGGACGGCGAGAATCGCCGGATCAATGGATTCGCTTCCTCGCCTCACTGCAACAAGGGCAGACGCTTGTTGTCACTCTCGCGAAGCCTATGGAGGTCACTGGGAAGGAGGAGAAGGGCCAAAGATGGGGCGCGGAGGCGGCGGAGGTCTGGATATAAATGGTGACAGGGGCGTTTAGGGTTGAGGGACGACGGCTAAGGAAAGCGTTGATTTCATGGCGAAGGATCCGGCGAGGGAGAGGGATGAACGGCGAAGAATCCGGGCGTGGGATATGCGTGGGAGACAGCCTGGAGACGCGTGGGAAATTCGGAGAAGGCGGGGTGGCGCGCCTCTTCCAGAAAAGGAAGGAGTCCGCGGGGGAGTTGACCGGGGTCAACAATCCCCCCGTGGACCAATCAGGAGCGGCCACGTGGATGCAATTTTTGTTTATTTATTTTAGGGTAGAAATAGGCCGAATTAAAGAAAACTCAAAACATGAAATATTTTTCTTTTATTTTTTTCTATTTTTTGGTGATTTTTAATTAATTTTTGGAAATAAAAATAGGGTAGCTATATATATAGGTATATGTACATTATATGGATTTTTATTTTTGATTTTTTATTTGTTATTTTTATGTATTTTTATGCTCATTTTGTATTTTATTTATTTACAAGATAAAATGAGGAATAAAAGAATATTTTTATTTTATTTTTATCACTTATATACAAGGGTGAAATAAATGGTTGAATATATTTATATACATGGTATTTATACAATGTATTTTTGTATTTTCAATTTTGTAATTTTTATTTGATTTTTGTTTTGTTTCTTGTTATTTTATATATTTACAATATGTAACATAGAATAATTACAAAAAGTTTAGAAAATACTTTTATTTATTTATAGGGTTAAATAAATACAATGGTCTGGTTTATGCACATGGTGAAAGGAAGGGTATTTTTGATCTTTTTGCTTTTCATCTTTTTATTTTGTTTTTACTAGTTTCTAAATATACATATAATATGGACAAACATATTTTTGGGTGAGGAAAATATATAGTTTTATTTATTTGTAAATATACACATATGTGAGCCCCTATCTCCCTCTACTTGGCTTTTATGCGGTCAGGCCCATGCTGAGCCCTCCCTTGGGTTAGGTTGCTCAATATTTATTCTAAATATTTCCCTCTTTTTCTTTTTGCTCTTTATTCTTTTTATTTTTGCACAAAAACATGCTAATTATAGGTTTTTACACAATGCATGCTTTTGGTAATTATTTGTATTTACACATATCTACATGTATTTGCAAAGGTTTTTGTAGCTAAAATAGAAGAATAAAGAGTGATGAATGGGTATTCATCAGAACCCCACCTCCATCTCCAGGAGTTTTTGATGATCTGTAGCACTGTCCACGACCGTCGTGTGGACCAAGATACGATTCGGATGATGGCCTTCCCTTTTTCACTGGCAGATAGAGCAGCCGCCTGGCTGAAACATCTAGGGAAGTTTGTTTACACCTGGGAGCAACTCCGCACCGAGTACTTGAACAAGTACTATCCACTCGGGCGGACGAATGCAGCGAGGGCCCTGATCAACAACTTCTCCATGCTCCCTAACGAGCAGTTTCACGAGGCATGGGAGAGGTTCAGAGAGCTTCTGGATAGATGCCCACACCACGACATTTCGAAGCCGAACCTAGTTCAGAGCTTCTTTAGTGGGCTGACGCCAGAGCTTCAGGGACTGGTGAATGCTTCTTGCGGCGGGTCCTACTTTGCCAAGGACCACAACCAAGTCTGGGCCATCTATGAGGAGATGTCAGAAAATTACATGGTGATGTCCCAGACTCGGTTGTACACACAGAGATCTCAGCAGCCGCCAGGACCTGTGCAGTATCAGCGGATAGCACGGGTTGATGCAGGTCCATCCAGTTCGTCCACAGTTGCAGCCGCACAGGCAGAGTCGGCCGCTGCGGACATGGGGATTATCAGCGAGAAGTTGGACCGCATGGAAATCATAGAGAAGAAGCAGTGCCAGGGCATAACTCAGATGGAGCAAATGGCACAAACTCTGAGCGACGTGAAGACCCATCTCTTGTGTCTTCAAGAGGCACAGACGGCTTCTCAGCCCCGTCTTCAGTCGCGAGGCGATCCCGGCGGCTGCCGCAGCTCGTCCCAGCGCTCCAGCTCCTTGCAGCAGCCTAGACAAGTTCACCTTGTACAGGCGGAGCCGTACCAGCAGCAGCAGCCCTCTTACCAGTCACCACCATCTCCAGACTTACAGATGGTGGTGTATCAGCCGGATCAGCCTCTAGATGTACTCCCACCAGCCCCTTACGATGCGGAACCGTTGATGGATGTCAACGGGATTTGGTATGACCGCCCTCAACCTGGAATCCGACGAGACCATCCCGGATTCAGGTGGGGGAATGGGGGTAACCAGGCCCAACAGCAGCCAGCCGGTCAGGGAGGGCAGTACTCCCAGCAGAGAGATCACCAGCAGCCCCCAGCATACCAGCCACACCAGCCATCATCCTTCGTACCTCGTCCCTACCAGCAGCAGGGACAGAATTGGAGACGTGAGCAACAGGCTCACCAGCAGCAGCATCATTCCTCTTACCCCTCTCAGCCACAGCAGCACCAGGTCCAGCAGCCTCATTATCAGAGAGGCAACCCGTCGGGCTCCCATGAGAGCCCCGCCATGAATGATTTAGCCCGCCTCTTCACAGAGCAGCAGGCTACATTTAGACGGGAGATGGACGAGTTCCGCCAGGAGATGCGGGACCTGATGAGAGGAAAGGCCGCCATCCCTGCACAGATCGAGCCTAATCCGAATAACTTGAAGAGGAAATCTGAGCAGGTAGTTCACACTGAGCCTACCACTTCTAGTGACTCATTTGATGTTATCTCGTCGGATCTATTTGATGCTGATTTTGTCACACTTAGGAGCGGTAGAAGACCAGCAGGAGGCGCCTCATCTGAGCGACAACACGAGGAATCATCTAGAGCGCCAGATGAGGAAGAGGAGAGCGGTACTGAAGCCGCACATCATGGTGACGGTGGTACTGAGGCCACCCGAGATGCTGATTCCACCGGCGGTACTGAGGCCGCCGTTTCACTACATCGAGGAAGTGGTACTGACACCACCAGCAGAGCCGAGCCAGCCTGCGGTACTGAGGCCGCAAGACGTCTAGTTGTAGAGCCAGCTAGAGGTGGTACTGAGGCCACCAACATTCATTCTGATAGAAATGTTGTCTTTCCTCGCATGAATGTATCTCAGAACTCTAATTTGAATAAAGGAAAAGGTTTAGTTTCTTCTGATCCCACTGTGGTGAATGATGTTTGTGAGGATCCAGTCATCGAATCATCTAGGCCTATTCCTAGTCCTTCATCTGAGAAGGACCCTGTGATCCCCTTTCCTAGAGCCCTTGAGTTGGGGAAGGGGAAGAAAAAAGATAAAAATCCAAAAAAGAGAGAGCAGGAGGAGTTCAGCCAAGGCATGATAGACCGATTTCACATCCAGCTGACCCTCAACGAGGCTTTGCAGCACATTCCTCTTCTTCAGCGATCCCTAAGAGATAGGACCACAATCAGGAGGAAGAAGAGGAACAAGACCGCAGAAATTCATGTGCTAACAAAAGCCACGTGTTACGCGATCCAGAACCATCTGCCGACCAAGAGGCCAGATTTAGGAGCCCCGTATGTCAGATGTCAGATTAGTGAGCAGAGGTTCGACCGTACTCTATTAGATAGCGGATCGTCGATCAACCTTCTTCCGGCAGCCCTTCTCGACCACTTAGAGCTGGGCACTCTTAGACAGAGCAGGACATACCTTCAGTTTGCTGATCGGTCTGTCAAGAGGCCAAAGGGGTTGTTGCGAGACGTTGTCGTCACGATTCAGGGTTTGCAATTCCCCGTGGATTTTGTCGTACTGGACATGGAGACCCCTGACTCGTTGACCGATTCCCCCATCATCCTCGGTCGCCCGTTCTTGGCCACAGCCAAGGCAGTGACTGACCATGACAGTGGGAAGGTATTCTTTCGCTTCGAGGGCGAGAGTATACAAATAGAGACGGTTAAGGACCACAGAACCAGAGATAGATCCCGCTCACATGGCAGTACAGATTCAGAGCAGCTGACAGACGCAGAGCCAGACATCCACCAGGACTGTGATTTTGTGATCACAGATGATGAGGCAATTTGGGCAGATCCTGCAGCACAGACCATCCTCTCATATTCAGATACAGCTGATGCAGAGATGATAGCAGAGGATAGTCTGGAGAGCACAGCCCTGGTTCAGGATACTATTGAGTCAGCAGAGTCGGACCTTGATCGCGACACGATTTCCAGTGATGGTGGTACTGAAGCCACCCTGCTCTACGGTGGTACTGATGCCACCGAGTCTGATATAGATCCCTCGGATTCAGAGTCTGATTGGGCAGATTGTGATGATCAGATGCCAGATCTGGATCCACCTGAGCCTATAGATGAGGAGGAGGTAGAGGCAGAGCAGAACAGAGACAATGTAGAGGACCTGCCTTCTCCAGATCCAGTTTGTGAGAGTTCGTTATCATTTTCCTAGGCAAATTTGGCAGAATTGTCTGCATACACACATCTTCTTCAGAAGCCAGATTTGCCAGCACCCAGCTGTCCAGAGCTAAAGCCGCTCCCTACTTCGCTGAAGTATCGATTCCTTGCGGGAGAGTCTGAGATGTACCCAGTCATCATCTCTGCCGATCTGACTGGAGAACAAGAATCCCGTCTGATGGAGGTTCTTGAAAAGAACCGCAAGGCAATTGGATGGAGCATAGCAGATCTCCATGGGATTAGTCCCTCGTTGTGCTCCCACCATATCTATCTCGAGGAAGGGGCAAAGCCGTCGCGTGAGTTCCAGCGGCGACTGAACCCCAACCTAAGAGAGGTTGTTATGAAGGAAATATCAAAATGGTGGAGTGCAGATTTTATTTATCCCATTTCCGACTCCAAGTGGGTTAGCCCCTTGCATGTGGTGCCCAAGAAGACGGGCATCACGACTGTGATCAGTGAGTCGGGAGATGAGATTGCTACACGAGTACCCACCTCTTGGCGGGTCTGTGTTGACTACAGGAAACTCAACCAAGCCACCAAGAAGGACCATTTCCCCTTGCCTTTTATTGATCAGATCATAGAGAGACTGGCAGGGAAGAGCCATTACTGCTTCCTGGATGGGTACTCGGGCTACAACCAGGTGGCCATCGCTCCTGAGGATCAGGAGAAGACCACCTTTACCTGTCCCTTCGGTACTTACGCCTTTCGACGCATGCCATTCGGGCTATGCAACGCCCCTGCGACTTTTCAGAGATGCATGCTGTCGATATTTTCGGACATGGTAGGGGAGTGTTTGGAGGTCTTCATGGACGACTTCTCGGTTTACGGCGACGGATTCGATTCCTGTCTTGCCTGCCTAGACCGAGTACTTCAGCGATGTATTGCTACCCGCTTGGTTCTGTCTTGGGAGAAGAGTCACTTCATGGTGACTCAAGGGACGGTGCTTGGCCACATCATTTCCAACAGAGGCATGGAGGTTGATCCGGCCAAGGTCGATGTCATTAGGAAACTCACACCGCCGTCCAATCTGAAGCAGTTACGGTCATTTCTGGGGCACGTTGGTTTTTATAGGAGATTCATTCATGACTTCAGCAAGATTGCCCGACCGTTGACTGACCTCTTGACGAAAGACACCGAGTTCCTTGTCGATGACAAGTGTCTTTCGTCCTTTGAAACTCTCCAGCAATGTGTTATTGAGGCTCCTGTCCTTCAGCCGCCTGATTGGTCTCTCCCATTCGAGATCATGACGGACGCCTCCGATTTTGCCGTAGGGGTCGTGCTAGGACAGAGGAGGGATGGAGTACCATTTGCGATACACTATGCTAGCCGCACATTGGATTCCGCCCAGCGGAATTATACGGTCACAGAGAAGGAGATGCTGGCAGTAGTGTTTGCCCTAGATAAATTCAGATCATATATCATTGGATCCCGAGTGACCTTGTACACAGATCACACCGCCATCAGGTACCTCATGTCAAAGAAGGATGCCAAGGCCAGACTTACTAGATGGATCCTTCTACTCCAGGAGTTCGACATTGAGATCAAGGATAAGCCTGGAGTCAAGAATGTGGTGGCGGACCATTTATCCCGATTAGAGCAGCCTGAGGAGACAAAGCAGATTGATCCAATCAGAGATACCTTCCCAGATGAGGCGATCCTTGCTATCTCCTCACTCCCATGGTACGCCGATATTGTGAACTTTCTCGTTGCTGGGAAAGTCCCACAAGATTGGCCCAAGCAGAGGATTGAGACCTTCCTTGCGAAGGCCAAGTCTTACCATTGGGAGGATCCCATCCTTTACCACGAAGGAGGGGATAGCGTCTGGCGGCGGTGTATTCCTCAGGAGGAACACCATAGCGTCCTCACTTACTGCCACAAGCTTGAGGCAGGAGGACATCATTCGGGGAGGAGAACGGCACAGAAAGTGCTCCAATCCGGCTTGTGGTGGCCTACACTCTTCAAGGACTCTGATGAGTTCGTGAAGAGATGTACTGACTGTCAGAGGATGGGCACTTGTGGACAACGTGATATGATGCCGATGCAGCCCATTCACTTCTGTGAGGTTTTTGACGCATGGGGCATCGATTTCATGGGTCCATTCCCTAAAAGTCAGGGATTTGAGTACATTCTGTTGGCCGTAGATTATGTTAGTCGTTGGGTTGAGGATATCCCCACCCGAGCCGCTGATGCGAAGACAGTTTGCAGATTTTTGAAGAAGCACATCATCATGCGGTTTGGGGTTCCACGAGTTCTGATTTCTGACGGGGGATCTCATTTCATCAACGACCAGGTAAAGGCACTTGCTAGAGAGTTCAGTATAGACCATCGTGTTGCCACACCTTACCATCCACAGACAAATGGTCTAGCTGAGGTGTCGAATAGGGAAATCAAGAATATTTTGCAGAAAGTCGTCCGCCCTGACCGAAAGAATTGGTCACAGCTTTTGGACTCGGTCTTGTGGGCATATCGGACGTCTTTCAAGACACCTTTGGGCACATCTCCCTTTCGCCTCGTGTATGGCAAGCCCTGTCACCTACCAGTTGAGCTGAGGCACAAGTCACTCTGGGCAGTTACAGACATATTGATGGATCCAGATGGTATAGGAGACCAGAGGAGGGCAGAGTTAGCCGCCTTGGAAGAGCTTAGAGATGCAGCTTTCTCAAACAGCCTACATTATAAGGAGAAAGTCAAAGAGTGGCATGATTCTCATATCAGCCACAAGCATTTTGAGATTGGACAGAAAGTATGGTTGTTTGATGCAAGGCTACGATTATTTCCAGGGAAGCTACAGAGCAAATGGAAAGGACCCTATTTGGTCAGAAAGGTACACGATAACGGTAGCATTGATATATCTGAGTTATCTTCTGAGAGTACCTTCCGAGTGAACGGCCAGCGGCTCAAACCATTTCTAGATCATGAGCCGCGGGACGTTATTATTGCCGCTATTCATTTTGCGTGAGATGTGGTCTTTTGACTCACATCTTTTACATCTCACGCCTGATTTTCACTGTTCCTCCGCCTGTATAGATCCAGTTGTCCATATCATTCTATTCTTTAGTCCCACATCCCATCTCTCATCTTGTGATTATGCTATACTTAGGGTGTACTTTACCCTAAGTATAGGGGGGATGTCGGACCTGCGAGTATTCTTTTCATTCTTTCTGCTCCTGTTTTTGCTGCCTATACTTAGGGATATTTTACCCTAAGTATAGGGGGGGCAGATTCTGTATATTCTTCACTCGGCTTTCCCTTCATGTACAGCTTTCTATACTTAGGATTAGTTAATCCTAAGTATAGGGGGAGACCACCGAGTTCCTCTCATTTTATTCATTTATTCGTTCCTGTACTTAGACATTCCTTTTCACTTCCCTTTTACTAAGCACGAGTTATGTCATCTTCATCGCTCTTGATCACTCTGAGGACATCGTTCGAGCTAAGTATAGGGGGGGTGTGTATATATTTCATATATACTTTAGCCATAACTCGTACTTTGTGTGAGTGTGTTAATAAATAAAATGGCTAAAAATCACAAAAATTAAAAATTTTTCATGAACATAAACCTCTTTTATTCTTGCACATACATAGCTAGTGTATAAAGTATTTTTGTAAAAATGATTTCAAAAATCTTTTGTGTAAAGCTTGTGTAAATATTTTGTATCAAAATTATGTATATAGTACAAAATTTTTTCCAAAATGTTTTGAAAATCAAAAGTTTGCAAAAATCTTGTGTAAATGTTTGTAAATATCTTTTTGCAAAACTTGCACTTCATGCATCATTCATTCATGATTTCAAAACATTTTTCAAAAATTTTTGCATGATTGTAAAATATTTGTAAATAGCATCTTGTGTACATATCTGTATATAGTTTTTCCTGGATGAGAGTTGACATTTAAACTAAGCCTGGAATTAAATTGAGAAATGGAGCTTGAACAAGATCTTAATCCACTTAACTTCAAGAGGAACCTTGTAGGACTTAGGGTTAAGGCTTTTCAGGTCCATAAGGACTTAATTCTTTGAGTCCACTAGGCTATGAGCATATGTCATCTTGATGAGCCTAAGTAGAGCACTTAACAACACACGCATGACTCTCAGAGACAATGGCTTCACTTGCACCTGCACTTTACACGTGGCTCTCCACGGATGAGGTGGTGAGGAGGCAGTTTCCTTTGGCTTGGGGTAGCATATGAGGGTAGTACTTCTAGGCGGAACCTCTCTTCTTCTTATAGTGAAGGAAGTGCACCTCAACTGGGTCTAGTGGTGTTGAAAGCTAAAGACAGAAGCTGTGGGTTGCAATAAAGCTTCAAAAGAGGGATAGTCTACCGGCTCAAGGGGAAATTTCTTATATATGCTGCACCATGTAGATATGTTGTACAGAAGTTCTTGAAAAAAAAATGCAAAAATGCAAAAAGAACTCCAAAAAATTGGTGGGTCGGATTGAAAATTTAATAACCCCACCGGAGTATAAAGCAAAAGCTTATGGTATCCATGTTACATCTCATGAAGCTTGCAGCGGGAGACTTAGCTACACTGGCTAAGCTTCCAAAACTCTATACTTCTACCCCCTCTCCTTGAGCCGGTTGCACTTGAACTTAGAAGGGAATACCCCGCTTCTCGAGGAAAGAGTTGCTAGACCGAGGCATTAGAGTTACCAGGTTGAGGGAGGTTGTTTCTTTGTTACTTCTGAGGTGGGGAGCCACATATCACCTACACCGCAAGGAAAAATTCATGGTCATTAGAGTTTGTGTATGTAGACTTGTTCTGATCTGGTTTATTGAGGAGTCTTGCCCATAGAGTGGTGGAACTTGGAGGCTGTTGAGTTTTAGGCTTAAGTCCAAATAAGGTTCCGACACATTAATAATCCAAAGATCTGATCGAGCTCCATATTTCAATTTAATGAAGGAAAATTTAATAAGTCAACCTTGATCCATGTACATCCTCTTCCTCTTTTTCTTTTTCTTTCTTTTTCACTTCTTTTTCAAATAAGTGTTTGCTAAGGGACTAGCAAAGTTAAGCATAGGGGGGTGATGAATACCCATTCATCACACTTTATTCTTCTATTTTAGCTACAAAAACCTTTGCAAATACATGTAGATATGTGTAAATACAAATAATTACCAAAAGCATGCATTGTGTAAAAACCTATAATTAGCATGTTTTTGTGCACAAAATAAAAGAATAAAGAGCAAAAAGAAAAAGAGGGAAATATTTAGAATAAATATTGAGCAACCTAACCCAAGGGAGGGCTCAGCATGGGCCTGACCGCATAAAAGTCAAAGTAGAGGGAGATAGGAGCTCATGTGTATATACTTCTAAAATTATATTTTCCTCACCCAAAAATATGCTTGTACATATTTTGTGTATATTTAGAAAATATCAAAAACAAAATAAAAATTTAAAAAAATCAAAAAGTCAAAAAAATACCCTTTCACCATGTGCATAAACCACACCATTGTATTTATTTAACCTTGTAAATAAATTCAATTATTTTCTAAACTTTTTGTAAATATTATATGTCACATATTGTAAATATATAAAATAACAAGAAACAAAACAAAAATCAAATAAAAATTACAAAATTGAAAATACAAAAAATACATTGTATAAATACCATGTATATAAATGTATTCAACCATTTATTTCACCCTTGTATATAAGTGATAAAAATAAAATAAAAATATTCTTTTATTCCTCATTTTATCTTGTAAATAAATAAAATACAAAATGAGCATAAAAATACATAAAAATAACAAATAAAAAATCAAAAATAAAAACTCCATATAGTGTACATATACCTATATATATAGCTACCCTATTTTTATTCCCAAAAATTAATTAAAAATCACCAAAAAATAGAAAAAAAATAAAAGAAAAATATTTCATGTTTTGAGTTTTCTTTAATTCGGCCTATTTCTACCTTAAAATAAATAAACAAAAATCAACTGCACGTGGCAGCTTCTGATTGGTCCACGGGGGACTGTTGACCCCGGTCAACTCCCCCGCGGACTCCTTCCTTTTCTGGAAGAAGCGCGCCACCCCATCTTCTCCGATTTTCCCACGCGTCTCCAGGCTGTCTCCCACGCAAATCTCATGCCCGGATTCTTCGCCTATCATCCATCTTCCTCGCCCGATCTTCCGCCACGAAATCAACACCTTCCATCGCTGTCGCCCCTCAACCCTAATCGCCCCTGTCACCTTATATATTCTTCCCTCCGCCGCCTCCGCGCCCCATCTTTGGACCATCTCCTTCTTCCCAGTGACCTCCATAGGCATCGCGAGAGTGACAGCAAGCGTCTGCCCTTGTTGCAGTGAGGTGAGGAAGCGAAACCATTGATCCGGCGATCTTCGCCGCCGCTGCTCCGCCACCAGCGTCGAGCATCGAGCCTCAGGCCTTGACGCCCTTCGAGGCTACGACCAGGAGTTAGCCACACTCCAGCATAGTCTTCCGCTCCACCCAGGTAATCAATTAGCTCTTCTATTTCTTCCAATTTCCGATTTCGCCCAATTCGTATCTCCGACGCATTTCTCCAATTCCGACCATCTCGCGTAATATCTCGACCTTCCGACACTGCCATCATCTCCGCCAGACCTCTCCGCACCTTCTTCGCCCCTCCACACAACCCAGATCGCACAGGATCTGGGAATCGAGCTCCTCCGCCGACCACCCTCGCCGGAGCTCGCCATTTCGACTCACACTCCACCTTCACGCCGCCTAACCGGGTCGAGGCACTTTGCCCTCGACCCGCGAAGCTTCTGAACTATTTTGCAGGTCAAGAGGAGGCCGTCTGAGGCTTCCCGACATCTTCCCAGGAGCTTCTCCTCTCCCGACCTCGCCGGAGCCTTCCAGGGCTCGGCCGGGGTATTGGAGACCCGCAGCAGTTGCGCAACTTCACGCCGGATCTTCTCCGACCTTCAGGCGCAGCTGAGGAGGACCGGAGTTCACGCAGGAGGCCGGCGAAGTTCGCCGGCGTCGAGTTCTTCCTCCATCTTCCAGAGCCGTCCGATGCACCCTCTGCTCCAGTTCTCATCCTCGCCGTCCATCTGTTAAGGAGCAGCGACCGTTGATCCATCTGAGGAGCGCATCGGAACCGTCCGTAGCAGAGGAGAGAGAGGCCCGGAGCCCAGCACCTCTCGATCGTCCACGTGCCTCTCCCTTGACCGTCGATCAGAGCCAAAGGCCAAAGGAGTGAAGCGCCAGCTGTTCCGAGCCGTCCGATCACCACGTGGCGTCCATCTGACCGTCGGCGAATAAAGGGGTAAATATCGTAGGGCCCCCTCGTAGTTTGTCATTTCCTTTTTAGTACTGTAATTATTTTTAGAAACTTTTTCACTTAGGGTTATTTGCAGTATGGACCTCGTGCTTTATTTTAATTGCATGTATGCCCCTGTGTGTGTGTGACCACGTGCGTCGTCACGTGTGTATCTGGGCATTTTACATATTTCGTCCTGTAGATCTGGGATGTTATTCATTGAATGAAATGTTTTGTTTATTTGCAAATATACCCCTGTGAATGCTTTATTTCCGCATGTGCGAATTTATTGGGTTTTTTGCAATTTCGACCCTGGGCTTTTGATACGGGTTATCAAATAGCCCTTGGACTTAGTTTTTCTTGCAATTTGGTCCCTGTGTGCCCCAGCCACGCGCCACGCACGTGACTTGCTGGGTATTTTGCACCTAGGCCCCCAGATCTTTGGGTATTTGCACTTAGGTCCCTGTGCACAGTGCCCCACTCTTATTTTTGAATAAAATATCAAACGACCTCCAAATCCAATGAGATTTTGACACATGGCTCCTGCCATGGTGTAGGAATTTCTATGATTTTTGAGGACATTTTTGATTTCATTTATTATTTTTAAAAATTCAAAAACACTCTTTTTAGTCACTGTCTAGCTTTAAAAACACCAAAAAAATATAAAATCACCTTTAAAAATTCTAAAAAAATTAGATACTGTAGTTTGCTTGTTGTTTGATTTTCTAGCCAATTTTGGCTATTTTTCATCACTTAAAAACCTTAAAAATTGAAAAACCCCTAAAAACCCACAAAAATTATAAAAATTAAATTAAAAATCCAAAAATAATAATTAGGGTGCCTAAATTTTCCTTATTCTTCATAGTTTACAGGAAAATTACCTTCAGGGTTGATTGAAACTCTTAAATATTTTATTTTTGAGTTTCTAACCTTGCTGGACAGTACCTCTTCTTTGTTGCATTGTTTGATTTTTAATAAATAATTTACCCATTAGAAAAATTCCAAAAATTCACCAAAAACAGTAAAAAACTTAAAAAACCTAAAAACCAATTTTCTGGAATTTTTGTTTGATTTTTGGTGTGTTTAATAAATTGTGGAAGTTGCCTTGTTTTTTCTTTCTTTCATTTTCTTTATAATTTAAAAAATCTAAAAAAATATAAAAACAAATAAAAACCACTAAAAAAGATTCCCTCGGATTTCTGACTACATCGTAGGCCGCAAGGCCAATCTGTGCTCCTTGTGTTCGACCCTGGGAGCTATACCAGGTTAATCCTATAGCTAGATCGCTCTATTTTGTGCTTGCTTGATTTTATCTGATTTGAGTGATTGATTTCTTCTTGATTGACGCATTCGAGTGACTGAGGTCGCAACGATCTCATTTTATACCTTTACCTCAGTTGTTCGGGATTCTGCGTAATCAGGGGCGGAGGGGGAGCTACGAGGGACAAGGGGGCGACCGGGGGAGGGGGTGCGGGGGGCGGAGGGGAGACCTGGGGCGGCGGCGCCTGGGCAGGTCGGCGGGTGATGAATCCACATTTCATCATCTTTATTCTATTATTTTGGCCCTAAAAACCCTAGCAGATGCATGTAAATATCATTAATTCCAACATTTTAGCATGCATGCATGTGCATGTAAATAGTGTACAAAATGCAGTTTTTAAAGACAAAATTATAGAATAAATAAAAGAAAATAAAAGAATAAAATATTGTAAATATCTTATGACACGAAACCCCGAGACCTAGGCATCTAGATGAATAGGTCGACGAGGAATAAAGTAGGGGGAGATAAGGGTCAAAATACGATAAAAATACCTTTCATTCTTCATTCATTTTGGGACCCATTTTTGGTTCCATTTTTTATACTCCAAATAAATAAATTTGTACATGAAATTTTTAGATAATTAAATAAATAAAAATACAAAATTGATTTCATACGAAAATGATGTACAAATAAAAAGTTATGGTCTTAATAAAATTCTAGAAGCCCAACTTCCCAGACCTGTATCTCCCTAATAAAAACTTGAAATTCGTCAAACTCACCTTTAATTGTATATAATTTAAAATAAGCTATTTAATGGAGTGGTTTCATATTTTTTGGAGTTACGATTTGAAAGTTGTGCTTTGGACCCCACTTGTATACTTGTACAGATTAAAATAATCATTTTATTCTTTATTCATTATTTTTACCATTTTATATTTTTATAATTTTGTAAATATTACTTATAATATATTTGTACATTAAAATCAGAATAAAAACATAAAGAAAATACAAAATAAAATGCTTGTAAATAATATACATAGGTATAATACATGTATCTATACCTATAGAATTTATACTTTTATTTTATTACATGTACAAAACACTTCAGAAAAATAAAATAAAAATATATTTAAGTGTATAAAAATATTTTATAAATTTATAAAATAATAAACAAAAATAAATAAATTAAAATTCATAAAATAAAAATAAAATATTAAAATATATAGACATGTATACCTATATAGCCTATATATAGTAACTTGTATTTTTATACCTCATAAAAATAATTAAAAATCATAATAAAATACCTTATAAAATAATAAATATTTTTTATTTAATAATAAAAAATTAAATAATTCATTTTTTATTTTTAATTGAATTTACAAAGTATTTTCCAGGGAATTTTCCTGGTTAGTCCACGTGGACCAACCAGGCGCCAATCCAAGTTGATCGGTGGGTCAACTGGGCGTCCCTCACCCCATGTGCATGTGTCATACCTCAGTTTGACCCCTCCTTCTCGATTTTTTCGAGGCTTGTTCTTGCACCCTTTCGAGTTAGCATCTTCTTGACTTTTGACCCTCGATCAACAGGCATGCCCGCCCTTGTGCAACCTCGATCGATGGGTCGTTGTGCCAGCCGTTGCGCCTCATTCTCCTCGCCTATCCGTCAACCCCTTATATGCAGGCCCGACTTCCATTGCAAAATTTGAACCCCTCTTCCATAGGTTTAGCTCCCTCCTTCGTGCCTAATCGAAAGAAGAAGGTGACAACTTCTCTCTCCGATCTTCGGGTGGGTCAAGCGACGCCTGAGGCGGCTCCAATCACCTCCGCCATCTCGCCGATGTTGAGGTACCTCCCTCTGGTTCCGACCATCGAGGCAGCCATCTTCCTTCATTTCTTTTCGTTGTATTTTGTTCGCCATCGCATTAGGAGTAAAACCCCCCAAGAAATTTCTCGTTTCATCCTTCCAATCACTTAATCGATCACCTCGCCGGAGTGCTCCTCCAGCCATCACCCTTCGTCCGTCGCGTCACGCCACCACTCCACCTCCGTAGGGTCCAGGCATTTTGCCCTGGACCCTCTCACTCATTTTTGCAGGTCAACGAGCCTTGACTCGAGCCTGGGGCGCGTTTTGAAGATCACCGGAGCACACGCGACACCCTCCAGCTCCGCCATCCGCTCCAGCGACCCTCGGCTGTCGCCAAGGCTTTTTGGAGCCCCCAGGAGATAGAGCCGACCTCCAGGAGTCTCCAGCCCCCTTTGAAGACCAAGAGATCACCGGAGGACGGAGCAAGGGCTCGGGGAAAGTCACCTCGCCGGCGCTCCGCCCCTGTTCTTGCTCCGACCCTCTGTGCCGTTGGATCGAGGCCCGAGCTCCAAGTATATCGCGACCAGTAGATCCTCCCGCGCCTCCACCATCATATCAAGCCAAGGGATCTAATTGCTACCATCCATCCGCGAAGCGTCATCGGCCGTCCAGAACGTGCCACGTGTCAAATGGCTTCTTCATCGCCGTTGGATCGCCAAGCGTTGGGTATTTTGCGCATTAACCCTCACCCATTTTTGCATTTATTTCAATCCATAAACTTTCAGTTGTAGTTTAAATACTTTGTAATATTTGCATACAGACCCCCGAACTTTACATATTTGCACTTATGTCCTTGCCCACATCACCTTGCGTGCCTGTGCGCGTGAGGGGATTGGACATTTTGCACATGACCGCTATTTCTTTATTTCGTTTCACTCGAGGAACTATTTTGCCATGTGTAATATTTTTGGGTAATTTGCATATGAGCCCCTGGGATTTTTGTATATTACGTTTAGGTCCTTCCCAAGCGTGTGCCTATCATACGTAGGGGTGGGAAATTTGCACTCGTGCCCTAGCGGCTTTGGTTATTTGTATTAGCCCCTGGAAATTGATTTATCAGTTATATATTTTGCGTGAAAATTGCAATGTGGCCCTTGAATGCTTGTCTATTTACATTTGTGCCCTTGATAGTAGTGTAGTTTCTTGTTGTTGTATCTATTTACATTTAGGCTCCTGTTGACTTGTAGATTCATGCTATATTATTATATTGCATTTTTATTGCATTTTTATAATTATTAATAATCAAAAACATACATTTTCAGCACTGTTTACATTAGAAAATCCATAAAAATTAGTAAAGTTTTTGAAAAATTCCAAAAAAATTACATTTTACGTATCTTATCATATTTTAGTGTCAATCCAAAATTCATTAAAAATTTCAAAACGAAAACCTTACAAATTAGAAAACTCCAAAAATCTTCCTAAAAATCTAAAAAATTCTAGAAAAATCCTAAAAATACAAACTCAATTTCTGTGTTCACTTTGATTTATTCTCTTTGATTTAAAATTAATTTGAGAAATTTTGAATACTGTTTGTTGTTTTTAATCCTCATTTTAATTGCGGCCAGTAGCTCAGTTCACTTTTTTCTAGTATTTTGAATTTTAAAAATACCAAAGCATTCGGAAAAATCTCTAAAAATCACACAAACATTATAAAAATATAAAAAGACCATAAACATTTCATTTCCTAAATTTTCCCTATTTTTACCTATTTTTATAAATACTTTATTCCTCTCTTTCTTACTTTATCTATGTAGTCTATTTAAATAAAAAAAGAAATATAAAAAATATAAAATATAAAAAGAAAATATAAAATCAGAAAATTAGAAAAAGAAAATATAAAATTAAAAATTAATATGTATATATATATATAATTGAAAACCAATAAATAATTTCAGCATAATAGTAGACACTTGATCACATATCACATTTTGTGCATTTTTGCTCGATCTATCATGTTTGCTCCCTTCGTTCGACACTCTATACATACTTGCACTATACACATTTTTGTAGAGTTAATAATAAATTTTGACTCCACATTGCTTCTGATTGTTTGACATTACATTGTGGGTTGATTGTTGATTAATTAGGGTTTCTTGCGGGTCGCCACAACGACTCTTGTCTCCGCCTTTTTTGAGACATCTTTAGACCTGTGAAAAACCCTGGTTAACAACGAGGCAATGGGGAGGCGCGGGGTTGTGGGGGCTTGCGGGTGTAGCAGGGGCGGGGGAGGAGACATGGGCAGGGGGATGAGGAAGATGAAGAGGAGGGGGAGGAGGAAGATAACAGTGGTTGGACTTTTCAATTCCTTTGTTTTCATTTAATTCCTGACGTGTCCCTAAAGTTAACATCCGTTTGCATTTGAGATGGATGAAAACTAACCCGAGGGGTACAAGGGATAGATTTGCAAGAAGTGAGGGGCATAACTGATATTACCAAAAAGATAGGGGCATAACTGATATTGCGATATCTCGGAGGGGCACAAGTGATAAAATTCCTAAATTTTAACTCTTGCTCATAATTGCTTAATTATTTGTGTGGGTTAATTGTTGAATAACAAAAAGATTTTAGTAGTCACCTCATCGATAGTGAGCCTGGTTTATCATGTCATTATTTAGCGACTCCCATCCAATCATTTTTTAAATGGCATCGTTGATGTGGAGCATCAGCTTGTAGAGTAGAATTTATCTCTTTTACTTGCTTAGCCATTTTTGAACATCTTTCTTTACTTGATTATCTATTTTGAACTGTCTGAAGTCTCTTTTCTTGTCTTCTTGAGAGAGAACACGGATCGAGGAGGATCGTCTAGGTGATTCTATGCAACCTTGAGAAGCGGAGTTAGTTTTCTACCCTAATTAGCGGAGAAAGAGGATAGTTTAGGATTTTTACTCTTTGTGTGTGTGTGTGAGAGAGAGAGAGAGAGAGAGAGAGAGATTTACTTTCAAGGAGAATTTGAGACATCGGAAGGCATACTCATCAAATTTAAGGAAGCTTAGAATACTATCCGTGAAAAGCATATCGGTAATGGGTATATCTTCTTCAAGGATACGATCACTCTCAGTGAAATTTACATTCGCGAGGTTTTGTAACATACTTTCAAGCACATTAATTGTATTGATAAACATTAGTGCCGAAAGAGGGTTGCATTGGCTAACATGGCAAAATGGTTTAAAAAACAGAAATAAAGTTGTTCACTTTAAGCGATATCATCATTCTTTTGAGAAAAGCCTCGATCCACATCATACATTGCTGGGGAAACCACTTATGGTTAGAGACTTGAACATAACATTCCATCTTAATGAATCGAAGGCTTTTTTGATATCGATCTTAAGCACATCAAATTTTATGTTGTTTTGATTCCAATTGGATAGGAACTCAGAGGTGACTGCAAAGGCGTTGGAAGCTCCTCTTCCTTCCTTTGAGGATGGTGCATTGGGAATGGGGTATTATTTTTGAGAGCTTAGGGGTCAAAACGAGATTAATGAGGCTTATTGGGTGATAGTTGCTAATGTCTTGTGGGTCGCCCATTTTGTAGAGAAGAGTAACCACTAGGTTGTTTACAATTTTGAGCTACGATGGATTGAAATGTGGGGAGAAGAGATAGTTGACCATTGCCATGAAGTCATGTTTGATTGTAAGTCTATTTTTTAAAGAATTCTGAGATACAATCATCCGGCTTAGGAACTTTGAGAGGTTTAAGAGTTTGAATCACCTTAAGGTAGCCCCCTCTCTCATGCGTGGGGCCCACTTTATTCTTTTTTAAAAAAATTAAATAAATCAATTTTACATCATCAATCCTATCAAAAAATAATATATTATAGGGTAAATTAGAATTCAGGTCCCCACCTATGGGTTCGATCCCAGAATGGGTCCCGATCTTTAAATTGTAACGATTCGGGTCCCAGGGTCATTAATGTACGGAATTTTTTGGGGTTAATGACGAGTATACCCTTGTTTCAAAATTGAAACCCAACCCCCATTCCATTCCCAACAAGGGCATGTTCATCATGAACCACAAAATTTCCATTTCCTAAATAGTCCTGTAACTTGAATCGTTACAATTTAAAGATCGGGACCCATTCTAGGATCAGACCCATAGATGAGGACCCAAATTGTAATTTACTATAAACTACTCCACTTCTACTCATTTTTCCAAATTTCAATACAATCACATTACAATAACTACTCACTTTTTCAAACTTCAATACAATCATATCACAACAAACACACCCCAGTTTAACCCTCTATCCAAACACCAAAACTCAAAAACGAGTTACCTTCTACCAGTTTAACCCGCCTTAACCCGCGTACCAAACGCACCCTAAGGGCCTGTTTGGTTGCTGGGTTGGACTGGGTTGGGTTGGGCTGGGTTGGGATGGGTGAATAGTAATCTGTGAGGAGAAAGTATCCTTGTGAATAGTAACCAGGGTTGGGCCAACCCTGCCCAACCCTGCAACCAAACAGGCCCTAAGGTCTCATGTTCAGATATAACATCCATTGCCTTGTCTACCATTAATTCCACCAAGATCATTAATCAAACCGCGCTTTCCAAGAACAAGACAGTCAACCCAACTCTACCCTATGAAGGCCAAAAGCATCCAGATGCCATCATGCTACTCCTTCCACGAGACACTCCCCCATGAAATCTGATCCTGGTGGAGGAGAGACGACCATGATCATCATCATCACTTCTTCAGTGCCCTCTTCTTTCCCTTTTGCCGCCCCACTTTCACTTTTACTCCTCTCCTCATCTCCCCGCCCGTATATAATTTTAATCCAACCCCCTTTCCTTCCTCTTCCCCACCTTTCCCACAACACCCCTCCAAAAAGAGACCCACCAGACCACGGCCCCAGATGGGCCAATCCATTCCGGAGAACAAATCCCGCGTGGACCCATTCCCCACTCATCCTACTCCCCGGTAAAGAAGACAGACCCCCCATCTACTTCAGAGTTGCTGCAAACAACAGCGCCTCAGAGTTACGTTGCTGCAGGGAGATGGGCAATTGCTTGCCGAAGGGCTTTGGCGAAGGAGGGGAGCAAATGGTGAAGGTGGTCACGCACAGTGGCGGTGTAATGGAGCTCTACCCACCTATCACGGTAGAGTGCATAACCAACGGCTTCCCGGGACATGGCATATTCCGCGGCGGTGACCTCTTCTGCCAGCCGCTTCCCCACAAGGACGAGCTCCTCGGCGGGGAGGTCTACTACTTACGTCCACTCAACAACCCTTTCCATGGCCTCCCTTCCGTGGTTGCACCCTACCGCATGTCCTTCGACCACCATGGCCTGTGGAAGCGGCAGGACATCGATTTCTTCCCCCGATGCGGCAATGGTGGCGGGAACGGGAGCAACGTGTGGAGGGTGAAGCTCGTGATCAGCCCGGCGCAGCTCACGGAGATCCTATCTCAGGATGCGAAGACTGAGGCGCTGATAGAGAGCGTGCGTACTGTGGCCAAGTGCAGCACTGCTTCGGTGTCATCAGCGGCGAATTCCGACCAGTGGAGCCTCTCGAGCAGCAGGAAGGGATCGTCGGAGAATTTGGGTTAGTTAATTAGTAGGAAGCTGATTGTAATTGGTATACGTCGAATCCTCTCCTCTCTTTGTCCTTCTTCTTTATTGCCTTTGCTTTTTCCATTCCCTTTTTTTTCCCGTTGATTACTGCTGTATAATGATGTGCATGTGGGTGTGTCGCATTGTAGATGTGAATGCCATGCTGCACTTTGTCCTCGCCCTTTTGCTTTAAGATCCCGACACCTGAATTGGAGAATTGCAGGGGAGAGTAGGGTGTGTCTGGCCTTATTTTGGGGTTACCTTTTAACCGGTTGTTGAAGGGTATTAGGGTTAGAAAGAGTGCTTGTACGTCTACTGCTTTTAATTCTGTATTTACAGTTATGTAATGAAGGGCTTTGGGATGCTATAAATTGTGCATGCTATTGCCTGTTGTTGGGTTCTTGTCCAAAGGGGCACTGGACTGGAGTTTCATATTGATGGGTTTGATGGTGCTGCAGTATATATATTACGAGGTGTATGTTTTGCATGGTATGCGAGTATCACGATCCAGTGGTTATTGTATATTCTATTGGATCACAGTTGATGACAATAGAGGATCTTGCTGGAGATTTTGATACCATGGAGAATTTGTCTCTACGTTTGGCTGCACATTTGTGTGCGCCTGTCTTGATCATGATCTGCTGATTTGTAGGCTCTTGTCCCAATAATGACCCGTAGTTTTGTGTGCTCATGTCTTGATAATGACCTCTAAACTATACTTTGTTTAGGGTTTCATGTGCTGTTCTAAAATGATGAAAAGATGAAAAGATGTGTTACGACAGCTTCATGTGCTGTTCTAGTGAATGGGCAGTCTAGAGGAGGCTACTTCCAACCGCAACGTGGGGTTCGCCAAGGGTGCCCACTTGCACCTTTACTCTTTGTGCTTGTGGCAGATGCACTGACGATAATGGTTGATCGGGCAACTACTGGAGGATTTTACAAGGGATATTCTAGAGGTGAGATATCAGTGCCCATTTTACAGTACGCAGATGACACCATTTTATTGGCAGAGGGTGGTCCGAATAGCTGTAAAGGACTGTCTGTTGTGCTTGATATTTTTGCATCAGTGTCTGGGTTGCAGCTCAACAGAGGAAAATCTGACTTTGTGCCATTTGGTTTGACGGAGGAAGAGATTCATCTGTGTGCAGGATGGCTGAGGTCGCAGCGGAGGGAACTGCCTTTGCGCTATCTTGGTGTGCCTTTAGTGGTAGGAAGAATGCATAAGAGTGATTGGCTACCTGTGGTGGAGAAGATGGAGCAGAAGCTGGCATGTTGGAAATCTGCATGCTTGTCTAGAGGAGGTAGACTGGTACTGGTACGATCGGTCTTGTCTGCGATCCCTATCTTTTTCTTGTCAGCTAGGATATTACCAGTGGGAGTGAGAAAGAGAATGGAGAGCATTATGAGACGGTTCTTCTGGTCATCTTCTGGTAGCTCTAATGGGTGGCCTCTGGTTGAGTGGAATATGATCTCTCAAGCTAAGGAAGATGGTGGCCTTGGAGTCCGAAGTTTAGAAGAGATGAATAAGGCACTTCTCAGTAAATGGATTGCACGAATCTGGGGAGACTGTGACAGTTTGGTTTGTAGCCTAATTCGGGAAATCTATGGAACAAGCGCCTCCTTACCGGGACCTGGAGCGGTAGGGAATGCTCCGTCATACTTTTGGAGAGGAATCTGCTCGGTGGTGCAGGATATTCGTCCTTTTCTGAGACCGGTGATTGGAAACGGTGCTGGCTTCAAATTTTGGATCGATGACTGGAGTGAAAGCGGTGCTCTGGGCGTGAGGTTCCCACATCTATGGGCTTTGGCTGCCGACCAGAACTGTTCTGTGGCGAGTGTTTGGGACGGTCAATCCTTTCTACCGCAGTTCAGATGCGAGCTTTCTGATCAACGCTTGGATGAGCTACTAATAATGCTTGAGGAGTTGGATAATGTTGAAGGTCCCACGATGGGGCGGGATTGTTGGTGTTGGTGTGATGGAACTTTCTCGGTGGGGAAGGCGTATAGATATCTAAAGGGGCCCACGACTTTTGATCCGGGAGGTTGTGTGGCGGACTGTAGAAAGCTATGGAAATGGAAAATCCCTGTTCGCGTGAAGGTATTCTTGTGGTTGTTCAGAAGGGGGAGACTATTAACAGGGGTTAGATTAGCACGCTTCTTGCAGACGGTGGATCCTACTTGTTGCAGATGCCAGATGGATAGCGAAGATGCGGATCACCTGTTTTTCAAATGCAGAAGTTCTATGGATGCTTGGCATCTATTAGGAAACCCAACGGTGATGGTTGATGGGGTTACTGGCTTCTGGGAATCCATTGGCGAGAATTGGAATGGAACTGAGAAGGAGCGGGTCAGCCGAATTGCAATGATCTGGGCCATATGGGTGGCTAGAAATGGGGTGATTTTTAGGCAGGAACGGTGTTATAGTGAGAGCATTGTGGCGCACGCAAAGGCGCTAGTTGAGTACTGGTCCCTGTAACATATCTGTGTGGATTCTGACACTAAATTTGTACTATATTTTGGTGAATAAAAGGCGAAGTTTTTGGGCACACACCTATACGGTGGATGCCCTTTTTTCTTTCAAAAAAAACTATACTTTGTAGCCGTATATTGTAATCTAATGTTCGTATAATGGGCAGCATCTGTGAAACCTTCAATCAGTAGAGAGGGAGAGCTTTGTGGGTGGACCATCGTGGAGAATCTTTCTTTCAAAAGAACAAAATTTTCCGGCATTCTTGTCCTTTGTTGGATAAGCTTTGATGGCTACAATATGTGTGTGACTACGAGCTACTTCATCTGAATTCAGCATGTACTGGTCACGGATTTGAAGTAGAAAACTGGTACTGATCACGGGCTCTGTAACACTGTTTCTAGTTGCTGAACTCCCCTTGCCCTAATGGGGTGATGATAAAATACAAGGATCCTCCACTTGTATATGTCCGCTTGCGAAGGAATTGGACACATGGAAATAGGTCTGTAAATTTGCAGCAGATGAGGACAGAGGAAGGTGTGTTATAAAACTCCAACGTACTCTCCAATTGGTATATAATGACAGCAGAAGGGAGATGAAGGTATTTTGTTGCCACAACTGCTATGAAAAATATATATTCTCGAGCAAAATCTAATATCATATAATTCTACAGTTATGGCAATAGAATTTGAACTTTGACTATTCAAATCGTTGCACTAAAGACCTTGACAGAAGAGGGAGTCCTCATGTCAACCAAGGACACAATGTGAAAGTCGTGATATCAAGAGAATGTGAAGGTGGGAGGCAACAAGTTTGGATTAGGTTTAACAGTGTTGGTTCTACTGTCGTTGGGATATAATTAGGGATGTAAACCTTGTTTGAATACAGATTGTAATCACACTTTTATCCTTTTTCACATATGAACACAGAATGCGAAAATTGACTGGTAAAAAAACTATGCTACTATATCTTTGGAAAATGTCAGATACAAATGTAAAATAGATATGGATAATATTAGAAGTGACATATAAATTAGCTTAGATATACAAGTACTGAATGTAGTGGACATGCTATAAACTTAATAGGCGTATTTATTTTATAACAATCCTATTAAATATGATAAAAATTATTGTATAAAATTATGTTACATATATATTTCAAAATAAATTTACAACTACATTTATATATAAATTAATAAAGATATGGATATTTACATATATCAAAATAATATCCATATCTGTATCTATTTTAAAAGACATAAGGATACGGATGTTAAGATCTATGTAGAACGGATAAGGTGGTGAATCGAATATCTATTTGAATACCTAGATTTTTGCATGACATGTCCGTATATATAACTTGTATTTTTGTCTTTTTTCCCATCTACAATTTTTTTGGATAAACACAACTTTTTTTTGTTCTGAGTTTGATGAGAAAAAAAAGTTTTTGATCCTGTGGAGATCAAAAAATTGTGTCCAAAAAATAGTTGGTATTCTTTTTGGTCACCACAATTTTTTGAATTTACAATGACACTGGAGTAATTCGTAGTAGTGTTTACTTGACAGAATCGTTCAATATTTGTCTACTGATTCATATTGCTATATATATTTGCGCAGGAATAATTTTATCGTAAATAGCTAAATAAACACAAATATCCGATAGCAACATGTCCTTTTCGAACAGTTTATAGATAAGTTCGTAAAGGTTAGAGAAGTCACGTGATGAACATAAAACAAAAAGAAAAACTTGTCAATTTGATGATGACTGACATGAAGTTGAAGATAAGTTCGAAAGAGGAACTTGTTGCATCACAAATTAATATGGTTTATTTTATTCGTTTTACCATATCTACAAGCTGTCTTTGAAAAACAGTTTTTTTTTTTCATTTCATTGCATAAAATAGTTAAAGAACGTTGGTGCAAAGTGTTACAAGAAAAAAGGAATAGAACACCAAAATGGAATAGAATAAAAAAGGTTTAATATGTAATTTAGAAGGGGGAAATCCACATATATACAATCTCCATCCGTGTAGAAGGTAAAGAATATGCAAGGAAAAATAACTTCGAAACCTTTGAACGACAAAGATAGCTGTAGATCCAACCTCTACAACGATGAATAAGAAGATTTCACCAACTTCTACAACGATGAATAAGAAGATTTCACAGTTGTTGATATTATAAAATCAACAACGATGGATAAGATCACTTGAAACCTCCAATCTACTCAAAGAGTTAGGATATTATAAAATAAAGATGTGATACTTATAACCAAGACCTTGAGTAGATGCATGATTACGTCCAAAACCCTTGATTATCACGAGTTATACTCAAAACCCCGAATAATGCTTAACCTTTACTTGACATAACCATGTGTAAAGTTCTATCCATTTCCTTGGTTAACTTTGCCAGAAACTGGTAATTTTTAAAATTTTACCCTTTAAATAAAATAAATTTCCAAAATATGCCTCCATATTCTCAAGCCTGGCCCATTTCCTTCTTCTTACCCTGCTCTGATCCTCTGATAATCCTTGTTCTCTTCCAACATTTTTCTTCTCTATTCACCCTTCTATCAAACACAAAAGGAGGTCGAGCTGGAGGGGCCAAAAGGGGTTGGAGGGGGCAGTGGAGGAGGGAGGAGGTCGGCAGGGGAGGGGGTGTAAGCGGAGGGGATGGGGATGGAGGAGGAAGGAAGAGGGGGTTGTTATGCCTTCTAGTGCTAGATGCTTAAGTGATCGAACGATGTGCACGATATCGTGATGAAATGGATGAGCATCGAAGTTGCCAAGATGATTAGAAGGCTCTAGTGTAATCTAGAGTTAGAGTATTGTTCTTACCCAAATTCTCGATTCAGGCGGTGTTCTCAAAATCCAGATGTAGATATTTGATTGTATGATCTTCTTCTCAGAAAAAAAGGACTTTTGTATGTGTGGCTTCAGATTAGACGCATAACTCCTCGATCACTGGATCTCAATCAGATGCTTCAAGTGATGCTATCAAAGATGTTTGAAAATTTAGGGATTCTATGTGTATCTATCTCCGATAATTTATAATGCTAAAGGTTAATTAGCTCTGATCAGTGCGCGAGATGTGCTTCTAGTACAAATGCTTCAGGCCCGTCCTCGGAGGTGATGTCTTTACAAGAATTGCTTCTCGTATAGGTGCTTAGATGATCAAATATGTTTCTACACTCCAGGTGATGCAATATTGCATCAGAACTCAGGCTTGAGGAAATTATGTACAAGCAAGTGTTTAAGAAGGGGCTTGAGGGCTTTGACTCTCGACCGAGCATCAGTTCTAGAGGGACTCAATGGAGATCCCTTACGAAGGCAATGGAAAAGGAGATCGACCTATTATCAAATTGATCAAAGATGAGCAGAGGTTATAGATTGCAGAGAAGTGGAAAGGGATGAAAGAGAATGAACATAGTGAAGATAAGTATAACAATTTGGATGTGAAAACTAAGGATATTGAGAAGACATGAAGATAAGGAAAATAGAATCAGAAGATGAAATGGAAAAATAAAAAAACGAACCTAAATTGATTACGGAATGCGGTGCCTATGGATCAGAAGGGGTGGAGGATGGGGCCAGGTGCTGGAGGAGGGAGAAAAGGTGCTAGAGGAGGGCATCATATGGGATAAAGGATGGGGCAGAAGGGGTTGGAGGAGTGGGCTGGAGGGGGTGGTGGATGGGGGAGATGGTCGGTAGGGGAGGGGGCGTGGGTGTATGGGTGGAGGAGGGGGAGGAGGTGGGGTTAGAGGAGGAAGGGGGATAGTTTTTTTTCTTTTTCTTTTTTTGTCTATATCATAGCCATTTTATTAATGATGAGTTTATATTAACTCAATGCATTGATTGAGTTAACGAGTTAAACTAATTGAGGGTTATGGGTGTGACACGGAGTGACTACTCGGGATTTCTCATGTAATTCGTGATTATTGATGAATACCCATTCATCACTCTTTATTCTTCTATTTTAGCTACAAAAACCTTTGCAAATACATGTAGATATGTGTAAATACAAATAAATACCAAAAGCATGCATTGTGTAAAAAACCTATAATTAGCATGTTTTTGTGCACAAAATAAAAGAATAAAGAGCAAAAAGAAAAAGAGGGAAATATTTAGAATAAATATTGAGCAACCTAACCCAAGGGAGGGCTCAGCATGGGCCTGACCGCATAAAAGCCAAAGTAGAGGGAGATAGGGGCTCATGTGTATATATTTGTAAATAAAGCTATATATATTTTCCTCACCCAAAAATATACTTGTACATATTGTGTTTATATCCTATTAAAAACAAAATAAAAAGATAAAAATCAAAAAGTCAAAAATAACCTTCCTTCACCATGTACATCAACCATCATCTTGTATTTATTTAACCCTATAAATAAATTCATTTATTTTCTAAACTTTTTGTAAACATTCTTTGTAACATTTTGTAAATAAAATAAATAACAAGAAACAAAACAAAAATCAAATAAAAATTACAAAATTGAAAATACAAAAAAATACATTGTATTAATACCATGTATATAAAGGTATTCAATTATTTATTTCACTCTTGTATATATGTGATAAAAATAAAATAAAAATATTCTTTCATTCCTCATTTCATGTTGTAAATAAATAAAATACAAAATGGGCATAAAAACACATAAAAATAACAAATAAAAAAAAATCAAAAATAAAATTCCATATAGTGTACATATACCTATACATAAAGCTAACCTATTTTTTATTTCCAAAAATTAATTAAAAATCACCAAAAAATAGAAAAAAATAAAAGAAAAATATTTCATGTTTTGAGTTTTATTTAATTCGACCTATTTTTGCCCTAAAATAAAGAGTCAAAATTCGGGCACACGTGGCCGCCGCTGATTGGGCCACGGGGGAATGTTGACCCCGGTCAACTCCCCCGCGCCTCCTTCCTTTTCTGGCCGTCGCGCGCCGCGCCTCCTTCGCCAATTTTTCCCACGCGACTCCAGCTGTCTCCCATTCAACCCTCGCGCCCGGATTCTTCGCCGCACATCCCTCTCCCTCGCCGGATCTTCAGCCATCAAATCGACACCTTCCTTTGCTGTCCTCACGCAACCCTAATCGCCCGGTCACGCTATATAACCACCATCTCCGCCGCCCTCGCGCCGCATCTTTGGACCCTCTCCTTCTTCCCCGTGACCTCCATTGGCTTCGCAAGAGTGACAGCAAGCCGTTGCCTTTGTTGCAGTGAGGCGAGAAGGCGTATCCTCTGATCCGGCGTACCTCGCCGCCTTTGCTCCGCCGCCAGCGTCGAGCATCGAGCTTCAGGCCTTGACGCCCTTCGAAGCTACGACCCGGAGATAGCCCATCTCCAGCACAGTCTCCAGCCTCCATCAGGTGGCCGTAGTTCTTTTTAATTTAGCTTAATTTCCGTTTTCCCCCAATTCCGACCATCGACGTTCATCTCCGATTCCGATCACCTCGATCACCCATCTTCTAATCCGACCCGACCTTCACCTTCGCAACCTCCTCACGCACCTCCTACACCCGCTCATTCAACCCAGATCGCACAGGATCTGGGAGTCGAGTTCCACCGCCGTCGCTTCGCCGGAGCTCATTCGCCACGCCGCACAGACCACCTTCACGCCACCTAACCGGGTCGAGGCACTTTGCCCTCGACCCGCGAAGCTGCTGAACTCTTTTGCAGGTCAAGAGGAGGCCGTCTGAGGCTTCCCAACTTCGAGCCAGGAGCTTCTTCTCCGACGACCTCGCCGGAGCCTTCCAGGGCTCGGCCGGGGTATTGGAGACCACCGGCAGACGCGGGAGCCTCCCGCGATTCTTCTCCGACCTTCAGGGGGCTCATCGGAGGTCCCTAGCGCACGCACGAGCTCGGCGAAGTTCGCCGGCCATCAGTTCTTCGAGGACCCTCCATCGCCGTTCGATCGTCCTCACCGCTCCAGTTCAGATCCGCACCGTCCATCCTTGGAGCTGCTTCCACCGTCCGATCAGAGGAGGAGTCATCTGGAGCGCCCACCAGCCGCAGCCGTTCGATCCACACGTGGCGCGCATCCAACGCTTCGCTAATAAAGGGGTAAATATCATAGGCCCCCCTGGTAGTTTGTTCATTTCAGTTCAGTCCTGTAACTTTTAATTTCAGTTGTTTATTTTCTGGGATATTTGCATAGAGACCCTCGCACTTTATTTTAATTGCATTTATACCCCTGCCAGTAGAGACCCACGTGCTTCGGCACGTGTTATTTTGGGATATTTGCATCTTTAACCCTGTAGTTCTGGAATGTTATTGATTGAATAAAATGTTTTGTGAAATTGCATTTATACCCCTGTGAACACTTTATATGCGCATGTGCGTTATTTCTTGGGTTTTTTTTTTTTGCAACCTTGCCCCTGGGGTTTTGGTACGTGTTATCAGAAACCCCTAGGACTTAGTTTTTCTTGCAATATGGTCCCTGTGTGCCCCAGCCACGTGCGAAGCGCGTGACTTGCTGGGTATTTTGCACCAAGGCCCCAGAACTTTTGGGTATTTGCACTTAGGTCCCTGTGCACAGTGCCCCACCTTTACTTTTTGAATAAAATATCAAACGACCTCCAAATCCAATGAAATTTTGACACATGGCTCCTGCCATGGTGTAGGAATTTCTATGATTTTTGGGGACATTTCTGATTTCATTTATTATTTTTAAAAATTCAAAAACCTCTAATTTTGCTACTGTTTGACTTTAAAAATACAAAAAAATTATAAAAACTCCACCAAAAATTCCAAAAAAATTAGACATTGTTGTTTACTGGTTGCTTGATTTTCTAGCCAATTTTGGCTACTTTTCATCACTTAAAAACCCTAAAAATTGAAAAACCCCTAAAAACTCATAAAAATTCTAATAAATCAATTAAAATTCCAAAAACAATAATTAGGGTGCCTAAATTTTCCTTATTCTTCATAGAATATAGGAAAATTACCTTTAGGGCTTTTTGAGATCCAAAATTATTTTATTTTGTGGTCTTAAGCCTTGCTGGACAGTACCCTACATTCTTTGCATTGTTTGATTTTTAATAATTATTTTATCCATTATAAAAATTCCAAAAATTCACCAAAAACAGTAAAAAACCTAAAAAACATAAAAACCATTTTTCCATAATTTTTGCATCATTTTTGTGTGTTGTATAAATTGTTGAAGTTCCCTTGTACTCACTTTCTCTCAATTTTCTCTTCATTAAAAAAAAAATCTAAGAAAAAAATTTTAAAAAAAATCAAAAACCATAAAAAAGACTTTCTTGGATCTCTGACTACATCGTAGGCCGCAAGGCCAATCTGTGCTCTTTGAGTTCGACCCTGGGAGCTATACCAGGTGAAACCTATAGCTAGACCGCTCTTTCTTGTGCTTGCTTGTTTTATCTTATTTGAGTGATTGATTATTTTTTTTGTTGATCGATCTTTGAGAGATTGAGGTCGCAACGACCTGTTATTTATCTCCCTTGATCTCTCGTGATCATTTCGGTCATCAGAATGGCGCCGTTGCCGGGGAGCACGGCTTTGTAGTCAGTTATTCATTCTGCTATTTTTGTCTCTCTCTATATTATAGCTGTTTTCTGACACTTTCTCTTTCTCATTTTTTGTGCGAGGTACTGCTTGGAATTTGGAGTACACTTTTTGAAGACCCGCACGGGAAGAAGAGCAGGAAGAGAGAGAGAGGAGAAGAGATTTTATTTCAGAGAGAGAGAGAGAGAACATTTCTTGTGTAATAATTTAGGACTTGAACTCTGGACACTCTTGGACATTTGTAACCTAACGGGTCTGTTTCGCTGAGCACCGGTGTGCTCGGGGGACCCAATCGGATTGTCGCGGCTTTTATCGTGGTTTTCATAGCTAGCTGCCTTTTCCGGTGTTCCTCGCGGTTTTAGCCCCTAGATTTAGGAATTTTGTTGATTGTGACGTAGATTTTCAAGGCCCAACACCTAATAGAATATCTGTTCCTATAGAACGTAATTGGACCTTAATAAAATTCATTGAAAAAGTTAGATTAATTGAATTTGAGACCACGTGCCGTGAGGAGTCACATACAGCGCTGGCAGGACCCATTGTGGTGGGCACCGAGTGACTCCCAAGATCGGACTTCGGACTCTATTCAATTAGCTAACTATTGTTCTTCACGATCAATAGAAGTTGCTCATCTAGGATTCGGTTTTCTCCGCTGCACCATTTAGGTAGTTTTCTTTCTGTATTTAAATTCTGCGCGGATCACTTGCATGTAGAGTGCTGGAGACAAGGTACGCATTTCTTTCTCTGCATGCATCATTGATTTCTCCGTGCATTGGCTTTTTCGTCTTCTCCCTCTGTTTTATTTGACCTAATCATCAGGAGAATCGGAAAAACCGTTAGGCCGCTTGTATTTATTTTTGAAAATATTTAAAAAGAAAAACAAAAAATTGGGACTGGATAACAATATTGACCCTAAAAGACACTCACCATAAAAATTTGTCTTGGGGAGAGCAACCCCCTCATTGTTTGGTTTGATTGTGCGAGAGAGTGACCCGAACACTAGGTAAAGCCCTCCGGTGCTCATCTCGACTGATTACCGACTCTTCTGTGCGGGACAGTCGGTTGAGAGAGTATCGGGTATCCTAACAGGTCACGTAATCGCTCTGATATCTTGAATGTTCACCAAATAAAGTTGACAAGATAAATTGACCGATCTTTCACGGTCTTCACATTGTGTTGCGTTGGTGAACCGGGGGTTTGCTTTGTCATCATATTTTCTCCAGATCCCATCCGCCCAACTCGCCAAGATCAAGATGATGGGTAGACGATCTCTTAGGCAGCCTCTGGCTGCACCGCTTTCAGGCACGTCTTCTCCATCATCTAGGTTGGCCCGTGAGAGTCGAGACCAGCTCTCCGGGCCCGAGTTCGAGTCCACCCTGTTCCCCCTCGATCCCCTTTCTTCTGTTCCTGAGAGACATGAGCCCGAGGAGAGACGAATTAATTTGACCGAACCTGAGTTGGGCTCTTCTGATTTTGCAGACATTCCTATGGCTGGAGCCGGTAGTTCAGATGATCGCCAGCCCGAACATTTTGTCTTAGACCAGGGGGCGATTAACTCCACCCTGATCGCGTCATTAGAAACAGTTCAGAACCAGTTACGCGATCAGGGGGCTTTCATGATCGAGATGAGGAGGGAGTTGGAGAGACTCCGAAGAGAGCGAGAAGAGCCGAGCGAGCCAGAGGACATCCCTGATGCTGATGCAGAGGCAGCAGCCGCAGCAGCAGCCGCCGCAGCAGCGGCAGCCGCCGCCGCAGCAAGACCGATGCGGGAGCTTCACAACCCCGGATCTACACTGATGCACCAATGGGTGGTGATTCCTGCTATCGTGGGGGATTTCAAGTTCCCTCCGAACACCCTGCAGATGCTTCCTCACTTTCATGGACTCGCCACTGAGGAACCCCACCTCCATCTCCAGGAGTTTCTGATGATCTGCAGCACTGTCCACGACCGTCGTGTGGACCAAGATACGATTCGAATGATGGCCTTCCCTTTTTCACTGGCAGATAGAGCAGCCTCCTGGCTGAAACATCTAGGGAAGTTTGTATACACCTGGGATCAGCTCCGCACCGAGTACTTGAACAAGTACTATCCACTCGGGCGGACGAATGCAGCGAGGGCCCTGATCAACAACTTCTCCATGCAACCTAACGAGCAATTTCACGAGGCATGGGAGAGGTTCAGAGAGCTTCTGGATAGATGCCCCCACCACGACATTTCGAAGCCGAACCTAGTTCAGAGCTTCTTCAGTGGGCTGACACCAGAGCTTCAGGGTCTGGTGAATGCTTCTTGCGGCGGGTCCTACTTTGCCAAGGACCACAACCAAGTCTGGGCCATCTTTGAGGAGATGTCCGAGAATTACATGGTGATGTCCCAGACTCGGTTGTACACACAGAGAGTTCAGCCGCCAGGACCCGTGCAGTATCAGCGGATAGCACGGGTAGATGCAGGTCCATCTAGTTCGTCCACAGTTGCAGCCGCGCAGGCAGAGTCGGCCGCTGCGGACATGGGGATTATCAGCGAGAAGTTGGACCGCATGGAAATCATTGAGAAGAAGCAGTGCCAGGGCATAACTCAGATGGAGGAAATGGCACAGACTCTGAGCGACATGAAGACCCAGCTCTTGTGTCTTCAGGAGGCACAGACGGCTCCTCAGCCCCGTCTTCTGTCGCGAGGCGATTCCGGTGGCAGCCGCAGCTCGTCCCAGCGCTCCAGCTCCTTGCAGCAGCCTAGACAAGTTCACCTTGTACAGGCGGAGCCGTACCAGCAGCAGCAGCCCTCTTACCAGGCACCACCATCTCCAGACTTACAGATGGTGGTATATCAGCCGGATCAGCCTCTGGATGTACTCCCACCAGCCCCTTACGATGTAGAACCGTTGATGGATGTCAACGGGATTTGGTATGACCGTCCTCAACCTGGAATCCGACGAGACCATCCCGGATTCAGGTGGGGGAATGGGGGTAACCAACCCCAGCAGCAGCCAGTCGGTCAGGGAGGGCAGTACTCCCAGCAGAGGGATCACCAGCAGCACCCAGCATCCCAGCCATCATCGTTCGTATCTCGTCCCTATCAGCAGCAGGGACAGAGTTGGAGACGTGAGCAGCAGGCTCACCAGCAGCAGCATCCATCCCCTTACCCCTCTCAGCCACAGCAGCACCAGGTCCAGCAGCCTCATTACCAGAGAGGCAACCCGTCGGGCTCCCATGAGAGCCCCGCCATGGATGATCTAGCCCGCCTCTTCACAGAGCAGCAGGCTACATTTAGACGGGAGATGGACGAGTTCCGCCAGGAGATGCGGGACCTGATGAGAGGGAAGGCCGCCATCCCTGCACAGATCGAGCCCAATCCGAATAACTTGAAGAGGAAATCTGAGCAGGTAGTTCACACTGAGCCTACCACTTCTAGTGACTCATTTGATGTTATCTCGTCGGATTTATTTGATGCTGATTTTGTCACACTTAGGAGCGGTAGAAGACCAGCAGGCGGCGCCTCATCTGAGCGACCTCACGAGGATCCATCTAGAGCGCCAGATGAGGGAGAGGAGAGCGGTACTGAAGCCGCACATCCTGATGACGGTGGTACTGATGCCACCCGAGATGCTGATTCCACCAGCGGTACTGAGGCCGCAAGACGTTTAGTTGCAGAGCCAGCCAGAGGTGGTACTGATGCCACCAACATTTATTTTGATAGAGATGTTGTCTTTCCTCATGTGAATGTATCTCGGAACTCTGAATTGAATAAAGGAAAAGGTTTAGTTTACTCTGATCCCACTGTTGTGAATGATGTTCTTGAGGATCCAGTCATCGAACCGTCTAGACCTATTCCTAGTCCTTCATCTGAGAAGGACCCTGTGATCCCCTTTCCTAGAGCCCTTGAGTTAGGAAAAGGGAAGAAAAAAGAAAAAGACCCAAAAAAGAGAGAGCAGGAGGAGTTCAGCCAGAGCATGATAGACCGATTTCACATCCAGCTGACCCTCAATGAGGCTTTGCAGCACATCCCTCTTCTTCAGCGGTCCTTGAGAGATAGGACCACAGTCAGAAGGACGAAGAGGAACAAGACCGCAGAGATCCATGTGCTAACCAAAGCCACGTGTTACGCGATCCAGAACCATCTGCCGACCAAGAGGCCAGATTTAGGGGCCCCGTATGTCAGATGTCATATTAGTGAGCAGAGGTTCGACCGCACTCTATTAGATAGCGGATCGTCGATCAACCTCCTTCCGGCAGCCCTTCTCCACCACTTAGAGTTGGGCACTCTTGTACAGAGCAGGACATACCTTCAGTTTGCTGATCGGTCTGTCAAGAGGCCAAAGGGGTTGTTACGAGACGTTGTCGTCACGATTCAGGGTTTGCAATTCCCCGTGGACTTCGTAGTGCTGGACATGGAGACCCCTGACTCGTTGACCGATTCCCCCATCATCCTCGGTCGCCCATTCTTGGCCACAGCCAAGGCGGTGACTGATCATGACAGTGGGAAGGTATACTTTCGCGTCCAGGGCGAGAGTATACAAATAGAGACGGTTAAGGACCACAGAGCCAGATCCAGATCCCGCTCACATGGCAGTACAGATTCAGAGCAGCTGACAGACGTAGAGCCAGACATCCACCAGGACTGTGATTTTGTGATCACAGATGATGAGGCAGCTTGGGCAGATCCTGCAGCACAGACCATCCTCTCATATTCAGATACAGCTGATGCAGAGATGATAGAAGAGGATAGTCTGGAGAGCACGGCCCTGGTTCAGGATACTATTGAGTCAGCAGAGTCGGATCTTGATCGCGACACGATTTTCAGTGATGGTGGTACTGAGGCCACCCTGCTCTATGGTGGTGCTGATGCCACCTTATTCTCCAGTGGTACTGATGCCACTGAGTCTGATATAGATCCCTCGGATTCAGAGTCTGATTGGGCAGATTGTAATGATCAGATGCCAGATCTGGATCCACTTGAGCCTACAGAGGAGGAGGTAGAGGCAGAGCATATCAGAGACAATGCAGAGGACCCTCCTTCTCCAGATCCAGTTTGTGAGAGTTCATTATCATTTTCCCAGGCAAATTTGGCAGAATTATCCGCATACACACATCTTCTTCAGAAGCCAGATTTGCCAGCACCCAGCTGTCCAGAGCTAAAGCCGCTCCCTACTTCGCTGAAGTATCGATTCCTTGCGGGAGAGTCTGAGATGTACCCAGTCATCATCTCTGCAGATCTGACTGGAGAAGAAGAATCCCGTCTGATGGAGGTTCTTGAAAAGAACCGCAAGGCAATTGGATGGAGCGTAGCAGATCTCCATGGGATTAGTCCCTCGTTGTGCTCCCACCATATCTATCTCGAGGAAGGGGCGAAGCCGTCGCGTGAGTTCCAGCGGCGACTGAACCCCAACCTAAGAGAGGTTGTTATGAAGGAAATATCAAAATGGTGGAGTGCAGATTTTATTTATCCCATTTCCGACTCCAAGTGGGGTCAGCCCCTTGCATGTGGTGCCCAAGAAGACGGGCATCACGACTGTGATCAGTGAGTCGGGAGAGGAGATTGCTACACGAGTACCCACCTCTTGGAGGGTTTGTGTTGACTACAGGAGACTCAACCAGGCCACCAAGAAGGACCATTTCCCCCTGCCTTTTATTGATCAGATCATAGAGAGACTGGCAGGGAAAAGCCATTACTGCTTCCTGGATGGGTACTCGGGCTACAACCAGGTGGCCATCGCTCCTGAGGATCAGGAGAAGACCACCTTTACCTGTCCCTTCGGTACTTACGCCTTTCGACGCATGCCATTCGGGCTATGTAACGCCCCTGCGACTTTTCAGAGATGCATGCTGTCAATCTTTTCGGACATGGTAGGGGAGTGTTTGGAGGTCTTCATGGACGACTTCTCGGTTTACGGCGACGATTTCGATTCCTGTCTTGACTGCCTAGACCGAGTGCTCCAGCGATGCATTGCCACCCGCTTAGTTCTGTCTTGGGAGAAGAGTCACTTCATGGTGACTCAAGGGACGGTACTTGGCCACATCATCTCCAACAGAGGCATGGAGGTTGATCCGGCCAAGGTCGATGTCATTAGGAAACTCACACCACCGTCTAATCTGAAGCAGTTACGGTCATTTCTGGGGCACGTTGGCTTTTATAGGAGATTCATTCACGATTTCAGCAAGATTGCCCGACCGTTGACTGACCTCTTAACGAAAGACACCGAGTTCCTTGTAGATGACAAGTGTCTTTCGTCCTTTGAAACTCTCCAGCAGTGTGTTATTGAGGCTCCTGTCCTACAGCCGCCTGATTGGTCTCTCCCATTCGAGATCATGACGGACGCCTCCGATTTTGCCGTAGGGGCCGTGCTAGGACAGAGGAGGGATGGAGTACCATTTGCGATACACTATGCTAGCCGCACATTGGATTCCGCCCAGCGGAATTATACAGTCACAGAGAAGGAGATGCTAGCAGTAGTGTTTGCCCTAGATAAATTCAGATCATATATCATTGGATCCCGAGTGACATTGTATACAGATCACACCGCCATCAGGTACCTCATGTCAAAGAAGGATGCCAAGGCCAGACTTACTAGATGGATCCTTCTACTCCAGGAGTTCGACATTGAGATCAAAGATAAACCTGGAGTCAAGAATGTGGTGGCGGACCATTTATCCCGATTAGAGCAGCCTGAGGAGACAGAGCAGATTGATCCGATCAGAGATACCTTCCCAGATGAGGCGATCCTTGCTATCGCCTCACTCCCATGGTACGCTGATATTGTGAACTTTCTCGTTGCTGGGAAAGTTCCCCAAGACTGGCCCAAGCAGAGAATTGAGACCTTCCTTGCGAAGGCTAAGTCCTACCACTGGGAGGATCCCATCCTTTACCACGAAGGAGGGGATAGCATCTGGCGTCGGTGTATTCCTCAGGAGGAGCATCATAGTGTCCTCACTTACTGCCACAAGCTTGAGGCAGGAGGACATCATTCTGGGAGGAGAACGGCACAGAAAGTGCTCCAATCCGGCTTGTGGTGGCCTACCCTCTTCAAGGACTCTGATGAGTTCGTGAAGAGGTGTACTGACTGTCAGAGGATGGGCACTTGTGGACAGCGTGATATGATGCCGATGCAGCCCATTCACTTCTGTGAGGTTTTTGACGCATGGGGCATCGATTTCATGGGTCCATTCCCTAAGAGTCAGGGATTCGAGTACATTCTGTTGGCCGTAGATTATGTGAGTCGTTGGGTTGAGGCTATCCCCGCCCGAGCCGCAGATGCAAAGACAGTTTGCAAATTTTTGAAGAGGAACATCATCATGCGGTTCGGGGTTCCACGAGTTCTGATTTCTGATGGGGGATCTCATTTCATCAACGACCAGGTGAAGGCACTTGCTAGAGAGTTCAGTATAGACCATCGTGTTGCCACTCCATACCATCCACAGACAAATGGTCTAGCTGAGGTGTCGAATAGGGAGATCAAGAATATTTTGCAGAAAGTCGTCCGCCCTGACCGAAAGAATTGGTCACAGCTTTTGGACTCGGTCTTGTGGGCATATCGGACGTCTTTCAAGACTCCATTGGGTACATCTCCCTTTCGCCTCGTTTATGGCAAGCCATGCCATCTACCTGTTGAGCTGAGGCACAAGTCACTTTGGGCAGTTACAGACATTCTTATGGATCCAAATGGTATAGGAGACCAGAGGAGGGCAGAGTTAGCCGCCTTGGAAGAGCTTAGAGATACAGCTTTCTCAAACAGCCTACATTATAAGGAGAAAGTCAAAGAGTGGCATGATTCTCATATCAGCCACAAGCATTTTGAGATTGGACAGAAAGTATGGCTGTTTGATGCAAGGCTTAGATTATTTCCAGGGAAGCTACAGAGCAAATGGAAAGGACCTTACTTGGTCAGAAAGGTACACGATAACGGTAGCATTGATATATCTGAGTTATCTTCTGAGAGTACCTTTCGAGTGAACGGCCAGCGGCTCAAACCATTTCTAGATCATGAGCCGCGGGACGTTATTATTGCCTCTATTCATTTTGCGTGAGATGTGGTCTTTTGACTCACATCCATTACATCTCACGCCTGATTTTCACTGTTCCTCCGCCTGTATAGATCCAGTTGTCCATATCATTCTATTCTTTAATCCCACATCCCATTTATCATCTTGTGATTACGCTATACTTAGGGTGTACTTTACCCTAAGTATAGGGGGGATGTCGGGTCTGTGAGTATTCTTTTGATTCTTTCTGTTCTTGTTTTTGCTGCCTATACTTAGGGATATTTTACCCTAAGTATAGGGGGGGCAGATTCTGTATATTCTTCACTCGGCTTTCCCTTCATGAACAGCTTTCTATACTTAGGATTAGTTAATCCTAAGTATAGGGGGAAACCACCGAGTTCCTCTCATTCTATTCATTTATTCGTTCCTGTACTTAGCCATTCCTTTTCACTTCCCTTTTACTAAGCACGAGTTATGTCTTCTTCATCGCTCTTGATCACTCTGAGGACATCGTTCGAGCTAAGTATAGGGGGAGTGTGTATATATTTCATATATACTTTAGCCATAGCTCGTACTTTGTGTGAGTGTGTTAATAAATAAAAATGGCTAAAAATCACAAAAATTAAAAATTTTTCATGTACATAAATCTCTTTTATTCTTGCACATAAATAGCTAGTGTATAAAGTATTTTTGTAAAAATGATTTCAAAAATCTTTTGTGTAAAGCTTGTGTAAATATTTTTGTATCAAAATTATGTATATAGTACAAAAATTTTTTTTCAAAATGTTTTGAAAATCAAAAGTTTGCAAAAATCTTGTGTAAATGTTTGTAAATATCATTTTGCAAAACTTGCACTTCATGCATCATTCATTCATGATTTCAAAACATTTTTCAAATTCTTTGCATGATTGTAAAATATTTGTAAATAGCATCTTGTGTACATATATGTATATAGTTTTTCCTGGATGAGAGTTGACATTTAAATTAAGCCTGGAATTAAATTGAGAAATGGAGCTTGAAAAGATCTTAATCCACTTAACTTCAAGAGGAACCTTATAGGATTTAGGTTTAAGGCTTTTCAGGTCCATAAGGACTTAATTCTTTGAGTCCACTAGGCTATGAGCATATGTCATCTTGATGAGCCTAAGTAGAGCACTTAACAACACACGCATGACTCTCAGAGACAATGGCTTAACTTGCACCTGCACTTTACACATGGCTCTCCATGGATGAGGTGGTGAGGAGGCAATTTCCTTTGGCTTGGGGTAGCATATGAGGGTAGTACTTCTAGGCGGAACCTCTCTTCTTCTTATAGTGAAGGAAGTGCACCTCAACTTGGTCTAGTGGTGTTGAAAGCTAAAGACAGAAGCTGTGGGTTGCAATAAAGCTTCAAAAGAGGGATAGTCTACTGGCTCAAGGGGAAATTTCTTATATATGCTGCACCATGTAGATATGTTGTACAAAAGTTGTTGAAAAAAAAAAAAAAAAAAAAAAAAAATGCAAAAATGCAAAAAGAACTCCAAAAAAGTGGTGGGTCGGATTGAAAATTTAATAACCCCACCGGAGTGTAAAGATCTCATGAAGCTTGCAGCGGGAGACTTAGCTACACTGGCTAGGCTTCCAAAACTCTATACTTCTACCCCCTCTTCTTGAGCCGGTTGCACTTGAACTTAGAAGGGAATACCCCGCTTCTCGAGGAAAGAGTTGCTAGACTGAGGCATTAGAGTTACCAGGTTGAGGGAGGTTGTTTCTTTGTTACTTCTGAGATGGGGAGCCACATATCACTTACACCGCAAGGAAAAGATTCATGGTCATTAGAGTTTGTGTATGTAGACTTGTTCTGATCTGGTTTATTGAGGAGTCTTGCCCATAGATTGGTGGAACTTGGAGGCTGTTGAGTTTTAGGCTTAAGTCCAAATAAGGTTCCGACACATTAATAATCCAAAGATCTGATCGAGCTCCATATTTCAAGTTAATGAAGGAAAATTTAATAAGTCAACCTTGATCCATGTACATCCTCTTTTTCTTTTTCTTTTTCTTTCTTTTTTTTTCAAATAAGTGTTTGCTAAGGGACTAGCAAAGTTAAGCATAGGGGGGTGATGAATACCCATTCATCACTCTTTATTCTTCTATTTTAGCTACAAAAACCTTTGCAAATACATGTAGATATGTGTAAATACAAATAAATACCAAAAGCATGCATTGTGTAAAAAACCTATAATTAGCATGTTTTTGTGCACAAAATAAAAGAATAAAGAGCAAAAAGAAAAAGAGGGAAATATTTAGAATAAATATTGAGCAACCTAACCCAAGGGAGGGCTCAGCATGGGCCTGACCGCATAAAAGCCAAAGTAGAGGGAGATAGGGGCTCATGTGTATATATTTGTAAATAAAGCTATATATATTTTCCTCACCCAAAAATATACTTGTACATATTGTGTTTATATCCTATTAAAAACAAAATAAAAAGATAAAAATCAAAAAGTCAAAAATAACCTTCCTTCACCATGTACATCAACCATCATCTTGTATTTATTTAACCCTATAAATAAATTCATTTATTTTCTAAACTTTTTGTAAACATTCTTTGTAACATTTTGTAAATAAAATAAATAACAAGAAACAAAACAAAAATCAAATAAAAATTACAAAATTGAAAATACAAAAAAATACATTGTATTAATACCATGTATATAAAGGTATTCAATTATTTATTTCACTCTTGTATATATGTGATAAAAATAAAATAAAAATATTCTTTCATTCCTCATTTCATGTTGTAAATAAATAAAATACAAAATGGGCATAAAAACACATAAAAATAACAAATAAAAAAAAATCAAAAATAAAATTCCATATAGTGTACATATACCTATACATAAAGCTAACCTATTTTTTATTTCCAAAAATTAATTAAAAATCACCAAAAAATAGAAAAAAATAAAAGAAAAATATTTCATGTTTTGAGTTTTATTTAATTCGACCTATTTTTGCCCTAAAATAAAGAGTCAAAATTCGGGCACACGTGGCCGCCGCTGATTGGGCCACGGGGGAATGTTGACCCCGGTCAACTCCCCCGCGCCTCCTTCCTTTTCTGGCCGTCGCGCGCCGCGCCTCCTTCGCCAATTTTTCCCACGCGACTCCAGCTGTCTCCCATTCAACCCTCGCGCCCGGATTCTTCGCCGCACATCCCTCTCCCTCGCCGGATCTTCAGCCATCAAATCGACACCTTCCTTTGCTGTCCTCACGCAACCCTAATCGCCCGGTCACGCTATATAACCACCATCTCCGCCGCCCTCGCGCCGCATCTTTGGACCCTCTCCTTCTTCCCCGTGACCTCCATTGGCTTCGCAAGAGTGACAGCAAGCCGTTGCCTTTGTTGCAGTGAGGCGAGAAGGCGTATCCTCTGATCCGGCGTACCTCGCCGCCTTTGCTCCGCCGCCAGCGTCGAGCATCGAGCTTCAGGCCTTGACGCCCTTCGAAGCTACGACCCGGAGATAGCCCATCTCCAGCACAGTCTCCAGCCTCCATCAGGTAGCCGTAGTTCTTTTTAATTTAGCTTAATTTCCGTTTTCCCCCAATTCCGACCATCGACGTTCATCTCCGATTCCGATCACCTCGATCACCCATCTTCTAATCCGACCCGACCTTCACCTTCGCAACCTCCTCACGCACCTCCTACACCCGCTCATTCAACCCAGATCGCACAGGATCTGGGAGTCGAGTTCCACCGCCGTCGCTTCGCCGGAGCTCATTCGCCACGCCGCACAGACCACCTTCACGCCACCTAACCGGGTCGAGGCACTTTGCCCTCGACCCGCGAAGCTGCTGAACTCTTTTGCAGGTCAAGAGGAGGCCGTCTGAGGCTTCCCAACTTCGAGCCAGGAGCTTCTTCTCCGACGACCTCGCCGGAGCCTTCCAGGGCTCGGCCGGGGTATTGGAGACCACCGGCAGACGCGGGAGCCTCCCGCGATTCTTCTCCGACCTTCAGGGGGCTCATCGGAGGTCCCTAGCGCACGCACGAGCTCGGCGAAGTTCGCCGGCCATCAGTTCTTCGAGGACCCTCCATCGCCGTTCGATCGTCCTCACCGCTCCAGTTCAGATCCGCACCGTCCATCCTTGGAGCTGCTTCCACCGTCCGATCAGAGGAGGAGTCATCTGGAGCGCCCACCAGCCGCAGCCGTTCGATCCACACGTGGCGCGCATCCAACGCTTCGCTAATAAAGGGGTAAATATCATAGGCCCCCCTGGTAGTTTGTTCATTTCAGTTCAGTCCTGTAACTTTTAATTTCAGTTGTTTATTTTCTGGGATATTTGCATAGAGACCCTCGCACTTTATTTTAATTGCATTTATACCCCTGCCAGTAGAGACCCACGTGCTTCGGCACGTGTTATTTTGGGATATTTGCATCTTTAACCCTGTAGTTCTGGAATGTTATTGATTGAATAAAATGTTTTGTGAAATTGCATTTATACCCCTGTGAACACTTTATATGCGCATGTGCGTTATTTCTTGGGTTTTTTTTTTTTGCAACCTTGCCCCTGGGGTTTTGGTACGTGTTATCAGAAACCCCTAGGACTTAGTTTTTCTTGCAATATGGTCCCTGTGTGCCCCAGCCACGTGCGAAGCGCGTGACTTGCTGGGTATTTTGCACCAAGGCCCCAGAACTTTTGGGTATTTGCACTTAGGTCCCTGTGCACAGTGCCCCACCTTTACTTTTTGAATAAAATATCAAACGACCTCCAAATCCAATGAAATTTTGACACATGGCTCCTGCCATGGTGTAGGAATTTCTATGATTTTTGGGGACATTTCTGATTTCATTTATTATTTTTAAAAATTCAAAAACCTCTAATTTTGCTACTGTTTGACTTTAAAAATACAAAAAAATTATAAAAACTCCACCAAAAATTCCAAAAAAATTAGACATTGTTGTTTACTGGTTGCTTGATTTTCTAGCCAATTTTGGCTACTTTTCATCACTTAAAAACCCTAAAAATTGAAAAACCCCTAAAAACTCATAAAAATTCTAATAAATCAATTAAAATTCCAAAAACAATAATTAGGGTGCCTAAATTTTCCTTATTCTTCATAGAATATAGGAAAATTACCTTTAGGGCTTTTTGAGATCCAAAATTATTTTATTTTGTGGTCTTAAGCCTTGCTGGACAGTACCCTACATTCTTTGCATTGTTTGATTTTTAATAATTATTTTATCCATTATAAAAATTCCAAAAATTCACCAAAAACAGTAAAAAACCTAAAAAACATAAAAACCATTTTTCCATAATTTTTGCATCATTTTTGTGTGTTGTATAAATTGTTGAAGTTCCCTTGTACTCACTTTCTCTCAATTTTCTCTTCATTAAAAAAAAAATCTAAGAAAAAAATTTTAAAAAAAATCAAAAACCATAAAAAAGACTTTCTTGGATCTCTGACTACATCGTAGGCCGCAAGGCCAATCTGTGCTCTTTGAGTTCGACCCTGGGAGCTATACCAGGTGAAACCTATAGCTAGACCGCTCTACTTTGTGCTTGCTTGTTTTTATCTCTGTGAGTGGTCATTATTTTCTTGATTGACGCATTCGAGTGACTGAGGACAACGACATTGTGATTTATATTCCACCTCAGTTATCTCCTTGACAGTTGTGCGATCAATTATCAAGGGTTTTGGGTGTAATTATAAAACTACTTAGGGTTATGGGTGTATATATAATAAATATTTATGTGGAACCTTGAAGGATTAGGTAAGCATTAAAAGTGAGATATGTGATGAATCTATGATTAAAAATCTTTATCCTTTTATTTTAGCTTAAAATCCTTCGCAAAATATATGTAAATAATAATAATTCTCATTATTTATCATCCATCCGTTGTTTGTTAATATTGTATATTTATCATTCTTTTGCATCAAAATAAAAGAATAAAGAAGAAAAGAAAAAGAAAGAATAAGATAAGGTTGTTTATATGAAATAAATACAGGCTGGCCCGAACCCCGAGACCAGGCCAAGCATTGGAATGGTTGACAAAAAATAAAGTAGAGGGAGATAGGGTCCATAACCTATAAAAATCAAGAACCAATTCTCACTTGTACATATTCTTCATTATTTATCTTCTAAATATATTGTACTAATTTATTCATCAATAAAACAACATCAAATAAAAATATTTCCTTCATAAAAGTTGATTATAATAATATATATTAATTTATAAAAATATCAAAAAAATATTTTACTAAAAATAATTAATTATACCTAAAAAGTCATAAAAAATAAATTAATAATTATTTATAAAAAAAACTGCAAATTGACCACGCTCACTTTTAAACTTCATTTTGTAACTAAAGCCATTTATCAAAAATACCAAAAAAATCCTGGAATAAATCGTGTGAGTTTTGGCATTTGGACACTATATATATTCTGTATGTATATAAAACATCATTATTTTCTATTTAACTATTCCTAACTCCAGTTAACTTAATTTTTTTCTAAGTTGTATATAAAAATCATAACAAAAATATAAAAATATAACTTAAAAATAATTTTGAATAAATACCAATAAATCTCAAAATCTAAAAGTTGTAAAGCCTAACTTTCGAACCTCATAACTTGACCATTTGTACTTTAAATTGGTTGTACTCACTTTTAAAGTTTTTTTATAAAATTGTCTATCGAAAAAAAGTGGTATTATGGAATCAGAGTTAATATGCAAAAAGTAGGTTCTGGGACCGTAATGGCATATTTGTGTATATGTATGTATTGCATATATTTTTATTTATTTGTTGTCTTAAATATTTGTGCACATATTTTTAAATGCCTTGTATATATTTATTTTATTATATAAAATGCAAATAAAATAAAAATAAAAAATAATCAAAAAATAAATAAATAAAGCAGATATGGTATATCTATATTGTATATTCATGTATTTATATGTACCATATAATTAAATTTTAACAATAAATCAAAAATATATTTCAAATACTTGAATTATTATATAAAGAAATAAATTATTAAATCATGTAATTATTTGTAAAAAATAATTAACGTATTTATATATGTAATTACTTGTAGTTGTACTATGTCAGTAAATAAATAAAATTGTTTATTCATAATTATTTATTTATTAAGTTATTTATAATTTTTATTTATTTATTTATTTTATCTTTCTTGATTAAAATGTATAATATTTGCAAGAGGGGCCCCAGACCTTTGGATATTTGCATTCTAGTCCACGCCACGTCACTTCACGTGACGCCACCACGTGAGGTAACATTTTACAGGTGGGACCCCGGACTTTGGTTTGTTTTTCATTAGTCTCATAACTTTTTATTTATGTTATAAAATATTAAAGAAATTTCTGGAAGGCCCCTAGAATTATTTTTATTTGAAAAAATGACCCTACTAGTAACGTAGTTTCTCTTTATTTCATTCATTTATTTATTTAAAATAGTTATTGTCCTCTAATTTTTTTATTTTTTATTTATTTCTCTATCTTCCCTTTTTGATCCCTCCTTCTTCTCTATCCAATAGCTTGGGACCACCAGGTCATTCTTATCAACTCCAGGTTGTTGCAACATTGATTCAATCGAAATTCACGGGGTCTAAATGTGTCTCACACAAGGCGGAGACAACAATCGCTGTGACGACCCTCAATGAATCCCGACTAAAGTCAACAATGAACCCACAATATATAAGTCAAGCAATGAAGAATAAATGTGGAGTCAAATTTATTTTAACTCTACATAAAAGATGTATAGGTGTAAGTATATAGAGGTCGAACTCAGGGAGCAAACATGATAGATCGGGCAATAATGTACAAAAATGTGATGCGATTAAGTGTCTACAAGTATGCAATTTTTGTGGGTTTTTAATTTTTAAATTTTTTTAATTTTAAATTTTATATTTTTGTATTTTGATTTTTAATTTACTGATTTTTAATTTCTTTTTATATTATATATATTTTTTATATTTTCTTTTTTTACTAATGGAATATATATACAATATAAGATAGAGATAGATAATGGATTAATAAAAATAACTAAAAATACTCAAAAATCAGGAAATAAAATGTTTTTGGTCTTTTTATAATTTTAAGATGTTTTTATGACTTTTGGAGTTTTTTCTAAATGTTTTTGTTATTTTTAAAAGTGGAAATACAAGAAAACAGTGAACTATACTACTGGCCGAATTAAAATGAGGATAAAAATAAGAAAACAGTATCCAAAATTCCTCAAATTGACTTTAGAATAAAGGCAATAAAATAAGGAAACTACAGAAACTGAGTTTATATTTTTAGAATTTTTCTAGAATTTTTTAGATTTTTTGAAGTTTTTAGGAGTTTTCTAATTTTTAAGGTTTTTATTTTGAAATTTTTAGTTATTTTTGGACTTACACTAAAATATGATAAGACAAGCATAATATAATTTTTTTGGATTTTTTTAAAAATGTTTTTATAATTTTTATGGATTTTCTAATGCAAACAATGCTGAAAATGAAGATTTTGGATTTTTTAATAAACATGAAAATGCAATAAAAATGCAATACAAAAATATGACGTGAATGAGCAAGTAAACAGGAGCTTACACTAATTTTTGTGGATTTTTTAACGAGTTATGGTTGCATGAAATAAATAGAAACAACCAATAAAAATCACACTGCTAGCAGGGGCTTTAATGCAAATAAGGCAAAGTTCAGGGGCTTGCACGTAAATTGTCCACACAATATATAATGCAATTAAAATTCTATGGAATAATAAGGAATGTCCAAAATTCCAAGCCCTTCCCTGCAAAAATTCCCAGACGCACGTGACAAGCACGTGTGCCAGGCAGGGATTGAAATGTGATATATAAAACTCACGGGGGCTGATATGCTAAAATGCCAAAAACATATAACTGCAATTAAAAGTTTTGGCGCTGAAAATAAACACACAAAAAGTCCTGGGTATGCCTGCAAAAATGCCAAGTCACGTGCACAGACGCACATGACCTTATAGGGGGCAAATAGAAATATCGCAAAACCCCAAGGGGCTAAACGCAAATGTTATAAAAGTTTTAAAAGGTCAAAAGAAAATTTAAAGGTTAATTAATAAAAAAATCACGGGGCTGGAGAAGCAAAATACCCCGCGCTCGCAATCGGACGACCGACAATCTTTCACTTGACGCGTGTCCGCGCGAGGGGCACCGATGACCCTTCGCGAACGGAGGGATGGGATTAAATCCCAGCCCTGGATCTGACGGTTGCACGGAGAAGTGATCGGATGGATGATGGCGTATCTGGCGTCTGCACAGGATCGAACGGCTGAAAGGCCAGAGGAAGAACGCGGAAGGAGGCCGACGACGACGAGCTCCCGCGACCTCCCCCGCCCTCCTGCGTCAGTCTTTGAAGATCAAGACGGCCCAGAAAGTCTCCTGCAGGTGATCTCCATGTTTGGGAAGCTTCAAAATGGCCGGAGGGTCTTCGCACCTCGTCTACGACGGCGGCGGAGCTTAGGTCCTCCGGCGGGGGGTAAAGTTGCTCCCAGATGCACGAGCTGCTTCCAACCTGCAAGGAAAAGTTAAGGGGGGAGAGGGCAAAGTGCCTCGCCTCACCTAGCAGTTGTAGAAGGCGTAGCACGAAGAGGGAGGAGCTCACCAGCGCGAGCTCCGGTGAGGTGAAGGCGAGGGTGTTCAGATGGGATTCATGCGAAATGGAAGGTGGCGACGATGATCCTAAGGCTACTGGAAGTAAAAGCAAGCAAGAAAAAGGAAATAAAAGCTATACCTCAAGCCAAGGATGGCGAGGTGAAACCTCACAGCCAAGGTGGCCGGAGGTGGCTGGAACGCGGCCGTCGAACCTCGCCGCACCTCGACGGGGGTACGGGGAGCCTCCCCTGTCACATGAGTCTCTACCCTCAAGCTCCCGGAGGTCTGAAGCTCTCCAAAACCGGTTCAAAAATCGAATGAAGGTGGCGGGGGGTATTTTGAAGGATGGTCGAGCATTCCCAAAGATCGAGGTGCAACGTCAATTCAACGACCCGAAAGTCGAAAAAAAACCTAAGGGTGTGTATCATGGGTTATCGAGGAGCAATGTTACAAAAGACACCATCATGAAAGGGGCAACGAGTCGGCCTAGAAAATAGCAAGAAAACGGGTCAAAACCCATTCTGACAAAGGTGGCAGAGGGGTCAGAGAGTTGACCCGAGGTCAACTCTCCTGTCCACCTGGTTGGTCCACGTGGACCAACCAGGAAAAAGCCTGAAAATAATTCTTGTAAACTCATTTTAAAATATTAAAAGATTTTATAGATTTTACGTTACTAAATAAAAAATATTTATTATTTTATAAGGTATTTTATTATTATTTTTAATTATTTTTATGAGGTATAATTTTATAAGTTACCTTTTATAGCCATTATAGGTATATTATCTATAATTTGTAAAGTATTTTTATACACTTAAAAATATTTCTATTTTATTTTTCTGATGTGTTTTGTACATTTGTAGGTATTATACCTATGTCTTTTATATACAAGTATTTTATTTTATTTTTCTTTTGTGTTTTTACTCTGATTTTAATATACATATATATTATAAGTAATATTTACAAAATTATAAAAAATATAAAATTATGAAAATAATGAATAAATAATAAAGTGAATATTTTAATATGTACAAGTATACAATAAGGGTCCAAAACTCAACTTTCAAACCGTAGCATTTGGAGTTTTTATTTGTGAGATACAGGTCTGGGAAGTTGGGATTCTGGGATTTTATTCAGATCATACCTTTTTATCTGTACATTATTTTTGAGTGAAATTAATTTTGTATTTCTCTTTATTTAATTATATACAACTTTCATGTTCAAAGTTTCTTTATTTGAGGTGTAAAAAGTGGAACCAAAAATGGGTCCCAAAATGAATAAAGAATGAAGGAATATTTATTGTATTTTTATTGTATTTTGACCCTTATCTCCTCCTACTTTATTCCTTGTCGACCTAGTCATCGAGATGCCTAGGTCTCGGGGTTTCGGGTCATAAAATATTTACAATATTTTATTCTTTTTCTTTTATTTTATTTATTCTATTTTAGCTTTAAATACAATATGTTATACACTATTAAGATGCACATGCATGAATGCTAAGATGTGGGAATTTAGGGTATTTTTACGCATTTGCTAGGGTTTTTGATGCCAAAATGATAGAATAAAGATGATGAAATGTAGCTTCATCAAACATCTCCCTCTACCTCATCTCCTATAAAACCTCCTCAACTCCCTCATATCAAGCTGAGCCGCCATTATCGTTCATCTCCAATAGAGTTAGAGTGAGAGAAGCGAAGCGAGGGTGACAACCTCAGCTCCTCCTTCATCGATGTGATCGTGCTAGCATTGAGGTCTTCTCCATCATGCCAGAGCTTATCGTCACTTACACGGTCTAGTCAAGGACCTCCCGGAGCTCCTCTGAGCTTCATCCATAGGCGACCTTTGGATCCAAGTAGATTGGACAGGCGAAGATTCGGATCAAAAGGAGGCATGAACCAATCAGGAAAAATGGGGGGGGGGGTAGGTCCAGCGAACAGGGTCAGGTCAAGCCTAGAAGAGGGCATTGACTCGGATCAATAAAATGAGCTGGACCAATCAAATAATTCAGTTTTACTAAATATTTAAAAAATCAATAAAAAATAGTAAATGACTTCAAAATAAAAAGTGTATGAATTAAAAAATATTTATTATTTTTCAAACTATTTTTATGTGATTTTTAATTATTTTTATGGAGAATAAATTAGGTATATACAATATATAGTATTATATACATGTATAATATACCTATTTATTATGTACAATCATTTTTATTTTGTTATTTTATTTTATTATTTAATTCTGTTATTTATAAAAAAAATACCTCATTTCTAGATACACAAATATATTTTTATAATATTTTTCTTATATAATATATATACCTAAGTAAATAAGTATATTAAATACATAGGTATAAGTATAAGTATTTCATCAATGTATTTCATACTTTATTTTATTTCAATGTTTTCATTATAATTTTATTCATATTTTAATATGTAGATATATTATAAAAAATATTTACACAATTATAAAAATATAAATTATAAAAATAATAAATAAAAAATAAAATGATTATTTTAATCCGGTATACTGTATAGTAGGGCTCCAAAACCTAACTTTCACACCTTCACTCTAAAAAATATGAAACCATCTTCATTAAATATCTTATTAAATTTATATACAATTAAATATTATTTTATATATTTTGAGTTCTCATTTGAGAGATATAGGTCTGGGGAGTTGAGATTTTTGAATCTTCTTTAGATTGTAACTTTAACTATGTACATTATTTTTGTATGAAATCAAATTTCTATTTTTCTTTATTTTATTATATACAAATTTCATGTTCAAAGTTTATTTATTTGTGGTATAAGAAGTAGAAAATAAAATAGGTCCCAAAAATTAAATAAATAAATAAATAAATGAGAATTTTATTGTATTTTGGATCCTTATCTCCCCATACTTTCTTCCTTGTCAACCTAGTCATTGAGATGCCTAGGTCTCGGGGATTAGGATCATAAAATATCTTTGTTATTTTATTATTTTTATTTTCTTTTCTTTATTCAATAATTTGGCTTTAAAAACTACATTTTATACAATATTATCACAACAATGCATGAATGTTAGTTTATGCAAATTAAGGGTATTTAATTGCATTTACTAGGGTTTTTAAGCCAAAATGATAGAATAAGGGTATTTAAGGTGATGAAATGGAGATTAATCAGACGACCACCCTTGGTGTGATTAAGCGTGGCCGTCCCCCTATATTTAGAATGTTGACTCATTCTTCATTCTCTTATGTAAACTGATTTAATTAAACTAAATTTTGTTAATAATAATAAAATATATATTTAATTTAACATAAATTAATTATTTTGTATTTGTATATAAAAAAATAATGTCCACTGAATAGAAACACAAATCAATCTCAACCATTGATTTTGTGTTTCACATGGATTGCGATCTATGGACTCACAAAATATTATAAAAGAAGAGGCAACCCAAGCTCTTCTTTTACACGCTACATTTTTCCAACTCTCTCTCTCTCTCATTCTCATATTGCTTGCCCCATCTCTCTCACTCTAAGTGGTCGTCCACTTTGTGCCTTGGAAAGAATCGTTATCCGTGTTATGTCATCGTGTTGCCACTTCGACCATTCATGGATCTCTGTATCCTTCGATGTGCCTCACTCGTGAAGAAGACATCGGATCTCGTATGACAAGATTATGAGATTCACCGCTTGGATAATAATCTTGGATTGCAAGAAGCCAGTGTCTCATCAACACGCTCGCAAGCATCTCCTTTGTTGAGTCAGACTTGAGAAGGAAGTCTCTTTGTTTAGAGATTTTGATATCAACCACGATTCAAGAGGTAACCCTAATACCCCTTTGTGATTTAGATGAAATGATCCTAGAAGTGTTATTGAATCATGTGGTTTCATGCATTTAAATTTTTTAAAATTCCATTGCCCCAAGCAACTAGTATGACTAGTCTCTCTCGATCGCATTAGATGTGATCTTCACGCTTCTGAGATGCACTTAAAATTCTTTCCATAACTTTCAGTCATGTCGTAAACATGCTTGGAAGAAAGAAAAGGTAATATGGGTGGGAATGAAGAGGGCGGTAAATACATACGGGATAGAATGTCATACGTTGAACAGGGGTTGAGATCATACTAGATAAGGAAAAATTATGGTTCAAGAAGAGATTCATCTTGAACCGGGCTAGGGATGCGAGGGTGATAAGGGTGAAAAGTAGCCACGAGATCCAGCTGAAGAGAAGAGTGACCCATAATCACGACACAGATGATGACAAAAATAAAGAAAAAGAAAGAGGACTCAAAAACTAAAAAGACTCAAGGATTGTGAATGCTAAAAGAAAGATGAAACACAATTGGATTCAGCCGCAATCAAATGCAAAGCAAACTCCACTCACCTACTCAACATAGTGATGATCATAAAAATGTAGTACTTATCTTTTCAATTTTTTGAGTTAGGTGAAATCAAGAAGTTGATTAATCAAGCTCACATGTGCAATCTCCTAGAGTGACTATGTCCAAGTCAGTGTACCAGACCTACTTGAGAATAAGACGCATAATCTACGATCGGTGGCAAGTACTTTCATCAACAACAGGGTCCGAGAGCTAACCCAAACACTTAGGGCACAAGTCCAGAGATAAGGGTTCTATTCCTTAATTGTGAGTGCCCCACTTGGTCTGAATAGTACCATTGTCCAAGGTGGGAGTTTCTCTTACCAAGGTAATGAATCCAATTACATTTATTTTAATGTCAAGACAAGTTAAAAATCCTTGATTTTATTTAGCTTATCACTTTCTTTGGTATTTTTCATACAAATGTCTGATGAAGTTCCATATCCTATAGTATCCTCGGTGATTAAAATCAGAGGGAGAGATTGAGAAAGCAATGCAAGACAAAAAAAACAATGATGATGGGTGCTCAGTCAAAAGCTCAACTTGCTTCTCAACTCTTTCCATGTGGGATGCTAAACAAGAATTGAAACTATCCTATATGCAATGCAACCGAAGAAATCTTCCTAAGTCAGAAATTGCTATTAACGTGAAGCACAAATTGATTTCATCTATGTCCAAGCATATCGGAGGACTATAGGCACATGAATTGATTAAGGTTGCAGACCTAGGTATCGAGTCAAGCAAGTCCTAAAGCTAAGGGCTCATTCATGCAAAATAAATAAAAAGAATGTGAAAAACTCAAATCACGAGAATTAAATAAAAATAAATAGAAAAATAGGAATGAATAAAAGAGAAGGCAAAAAACTACGATAAAAAATGAGCAGGCTCCCAATTGAACAAACATCTTGTAAAATAGGCCATAAAGAGTCCAAATGTTTAATGTTTTTCCATGTATTATTACAACAATAATGAGCATCTCTCTTTCTCTCAAAATAAAAATAAAATATGCACTAATGCTACTCTGCTCTACTCGATTCCTCAGTCGACTTTGTTGCTCTCTCCTATCGGCTCACCTAAGAAAGTCGATCTCTGCTTTGCTTGGCAGCCTCAATCTCCTAGAAGATCATCCTCATGTAGTGGTCTCTCGCAACAAATTCAACGGAGAAAGATGATTAGAACGAATAAAACAAATATTTAAATAAAGAGAAAGATAGACAAAACAATGCATCTAATATGTACAACTATCCTACGTGTTGTTCCTCGGCAAAGATGTCATCGCAACGAGGTGCCTAACGTCCAATTTTAGAGGGCATGCTACGTCCGACTAGTTGGATCTGGCAATCGTTGAATCAGCCGCTCTCTCAACAGTCGTACTTATTTAACACGACTAAGTCAATAATTGACCCACGATAGATAAATAATAAATAATGTGTAAGGAGAAATTTATTATACCCTACAAAATGTGTGTGTAGCGCAAAGTGTATGGGTCTAACTACTGAAAATAATGAAGAAAGGGTATAATTATTCATAATTGATAAAAGTTAATAATGATTTTTTTTGTATTTTTAGCTTTTTCTGATTTTTATGCTGGTTTTTAATTATATGCGAACTTTTGTGGATTTGAAGTATTCTATATTTTTGTATTTTAAAATTACTTTTTATTTTCTTTGTAATTTTGTATATTTTTAATTTCTTTTTTTATTTTTGAAATTTAAAATATGTATTTATATTTACTATTATAGATAATATATAAGAAATATATGGAATATACACTATATATAAGGTCTTATTTTCAAATATACATGATGAATCCACGATTCATTGCCTTTATTCTTTTATTCTAGCTTCATTTTCTTAGTCAAACACCTGTAAATACCCACTAATTCCATAATTTTACGATTTTGCATGCATTTATTAAAATTGCATTTTTAACACTTTTTATACAAAAATAAAAGAATATAGAAGAAAAGAAAAGGAAGGAGGTATTTATGTAATAAATACAGACTGACCCGAACCTCGAGAGAAGGTCAAGACTTGACCTGATTGACCAGGAATAAAGTAGGGGGTGATAGGGTCTTCTATCAAAAATCCAAAAAATATTTTGTAAATATCTTTTTATGTATATTTGTACAAAACTTACCAAATTTTATTTGTACATAATTTGACGTCAAATTAATTATTTTTGTAAACAAAAGTTGTAAATAAAAATGTGTTGTAAATAATAAAAATAAGTGTAAAATAAAATAATGTATATATTACAAATAATTACACCCAAAAAAAGTCACAAAGTGACAATTGAAACACAAATTCCGGCTCCATACGAGCTCAAATCAAACCAAATTCACTTCCTCATACTATAAATTAAATTATCTTTCAAATGGTTGCGTTTTCATGATTTTTGGACTTACGGTTAAAAAATCAGTTTTCTGGGGTGTCTTGTGCAGTTTTCCCATTATTTATTGTATATATTTATTCATATTGATTTTTATATACATAATGTACACATTTGTAAATAATGATTTCATTAAAAATAAAGAAAAAATAGAAATAATAAAATTAAAAAAATTGGGTTTATAAATTATTTACCTATGTGTATATATGTATAGTGTATCATATGTATATAATATGTGTATACAACTAACTTCCTTAAATAAAAATCACCAAAAAATAAAATATCTCATATTAAATAAATAATTTAATTTAATTACGAAATTTGATTGATTGATTTATTTATTTCATTTATTTGATTTGAAAACATTCCATGTATATAAGATTTGATTTTCTACCTTAAATAACCACCATTAAGGTAGCTAATTAAGTTTTATAAATTAATTATTTTAATTATTTTATTTAATAACGAATTTCATTTTTATTTAATTAATTAATTTAATTTATTTATTTAAATAACCAATAAACACCTTCCTCATTTGTAGATATTTTCCTTTTTTTTATTTTGTCTTCTTTTTAATGGGCTCCTCCTCCCTCATTTTCTCTTGATCGATTTTTGGTGGAGAGGAGCCCGATCTCCGAGAGCTTTCTTGTTGAAGAAGGGTGCCTAGCCTCCGAGCCGTCTAGTGACAGTGCGTCGGCCTTCGTCGAGGCCATCATGATATTTCCGATCCCAAGGTGAGATCCAATTTATTTCCTTCATTTTTCCTAGGTAAAATCGTAGTTCAAATTTTGTTCTCATTTTATTAGGATTTAGATCTCAAAAACCTCAAAAATTTCACCACAAATTTTTCATCCGACGCCAAATTTTTCATCTCACATCTTGATGCTCACATATTCACGTTCTACCTCACACAATCTTCCACCTCCGATCATGCACGGTGATCGGAGTCACGAATCTCTCTTCCATATCACAAGATCCGCCCATTCACAGTTCTCATTTTTGTGTATAAAAAAATATAAAAATGTTCTTCCTGTTTATCTCACAACTATTTTTGCATGAAGAATTAAAAAAAAATTGTTCTTCCTTTCTCTCTAACCTTTGTTTTGCAGGAATAAAGAAAAATAAAAAATATATAATTGTTGTCCTTTTTCTATAACAATTTATTTTGCAGGTCAAAATAAAAAAAATAAAAAAAACTATCTTTATTTCTGTTTGCATTTCCAGATTAAAAGAAAATAAAAAACATTTTTTATCATTTCTGTACATAAAGATAAAAACAAAAAAAGAAAAAAAAGGCCGCAGGTCTCCTTCATCGGGCGGCTCCATCGTCCCCGCCCCGCGGCCAAGCCGCCTCCTTCCGTCGACCGCACCACAGCGGTCGCATCCTCCCGCGAGCCTCTAGCCCGTCGCGGCAGCCCATCCGCTGACTCGTTCCTCCGCCCTCGCCGAGGCCCGCGCGGCGCTCCCATCTCCAGCCGCCAGCACCGCCCCGCGTGCCCCTCATCGCTGAGCTCCGCCGCGCCTCTCCTCCAGGCCGCCGCGAAAATCGCGGCCAGCCACCTTCTGCTCTCGGCCCTTGCGCCGACCCGCTGCCCCCTCATCAGCGCTGTTGCCCCACGCTCTAGTGCGACGCTCCTCCAGCGGCGAAGGCCAGCACCGCCCGAAGCCTCCCTTGAAGAAACAAGAACAGAAGGCGGCGGTGGCTCCTTGGTCTCCTTTCCCTTTGGGCTTTGGCTTGAGAAATAAGAAACGAAGTAACCCTTAGTTTTCAATAAAAAAAGGGTAGGTAATTTGCATTTTGTGCCTCGCCTTTTATTTCATGTTAATTTCTGAGGCAGAAATTATAAAATTGCACTTTAAGTCCTCGTGTGTTCAGACATGAACTTGCTTGATCTTTGTGATTAAATAAATATTTATCATGCTCTGAAAATTATGCGAAAATTTGTGTAAGCTCCTGTTATGTGCCTTAACATTGCATAAATTATAAATTGATTTTTATTACCATTTGACATATTAAAAAAATCAATAACATTACTATTTTGTCTGCCCGCAACTGAAAAATTCATAAAAATTCGAAAAACTTGATTAAAAATTCCAAAAATATTAATGTAAATGTGTTTTAGTGTCTTTTAATTTCTGTTCAATTTTTGTGCAATTTTCATTTATAAAATTAAAAAAATTACAGAAAATGAAAAATCTTAAAAAAATTGTAGAAATTTTTAGAAAAATCCAAAAATAGTAATTTTAGCTTCTGATTGTAGATATCGTTTTGTAGTTTGTACTAAAAATAATTGCAAGGAATATTGTTTGCGCACTTAAAGTATTTTTAAGTTGGAAAATACTCCCGGTTGTGCATTGTTTATCTTGTTTTTCACTGTTTGATTTTTAGAAAATCACAAAAACATCAGAAAAAATTAAAAGAATTACCAAAAATATTTTAAAATATATAAAACATAAAAACATTTTCTTTTTAATTTTCTGAGTATTTTTGAATAGTTTGAAAAATACAAAAAATTGGTGTCGTATTGTTTTTAATCCTTCGTCTTATTTTGAAAAATTAAAAAAATAAAAAAAAACAAAAAACCACTAAAAATCATTTTCTGAAATTTGACTACTTAGTTTTAAATTGTGCTCCTTGTGTTCGATCCTGGTCGATATACCAGGTAAAAAGAATAGTGAAAACCGCATACATTTGCTCTCATTGATTTATATTTTATTAAGTGGTTTAAATATAATTTTTTCTCGATTGACCGCGCTTGGCGATTTGGGTCACAACGATCATTGTTTATTTACATACTTAACCCGAGTTGTCAGGCGTGTCATCAGAATGGTGCCGTTGCCGGGGAGCAAGGCTTTGTAGTCATTTTTCAATTTTGTCTCTCTATATTATAATTGTTTTCTGACATTCTCTCTTGGAATTTTGTGCAAGCAACTGCTTGGATAACTTGGTTACTTTTGAGGACCCGCACATGAAGAAGAGCAGGGATGAAAAGAAGAATTTTATTTTTGAGAGAGAACTATTATTCTTGTAATAATTTAGGACTTTTGAACTGTGGACACTTGGACTATTTTTCGGCATCTGTTTCGCCAAGTGTCGGTGTACTTGGGGGACCTCACCGTTGTTTTCCCGTGTTTTTGATTTCACCGCTATAACTTACTATTTGATTCTCGCATTTTTGGCCCCTGGACATAAGATTTTTGTTGATTGCGACGTAAATTTCTAAGGCCCAACACCTAATAGAATATATGTTCCTATAGAATGTAATTGAACCTTGGATAAAAATTAAATTAAAAAGTTATTTAATAGGATTTGAGATCACGTGCCGTGAGGAATCACATACAGCATTGGCAGGACCCGTTGTGGTGGGCACCGAGTGACTCCCAAGATCGGACTTCGGACTCGATTCGGTTAACTAACTATTGTTCTTCACGATCAATAGAAGCTACTCGTCTCAAGGCCGATTTCCTCGCGCATCATTTAGTTAGTTTACTTTCAGTATTTAATTTTATGTGCGGATCATATTGCATGTAGAGTGCTGGAGTAAGGTACGCATTTTCTATCTCTGCATGCATCATAGTGTTTGATCGTGCATTGGCTTTTTCGACTTCCTCCCCCTGTTTTTGGACTCAAATTAATCAAATAGGAAATCAAAAAGCTCGTTAGGCGTTTGTCTTTGAAAAAAATCCAAAAAATAGAAAACCAAACAATAAAAATTGGGACTGCTAATTGAACTTGACCTTTCAAATTAAACGTAAGTGATCACCTCATTGTATTAGGAGAGCAACCCCCTCATTGTTTGCGATTTTAACTGCTCGCATACACACTACGGAGTAGTGCCCAAATCCTATTAAAGCCTCCCAAAAGTTTGTACAACTGTGTCTTTTCACTTAACTCTTAAAATTGAAAAGATAAAGACTGAACTCTTACGGTCAAATTTGTGTTGAGTTGGTGAACTGGGAGTTTGTTTTGTGTTTTGTATGTCTTTGGTGTGGGTCGGTTACGGTCATCTTTTATAGATCATTAGCAGTCACTTTCTATCTCTGATCCTCCAATCTCTCCCACCCTCCCTCCCTTTATTCTTTCCTTTCATGATGTGTCACACTCCATTCCAGCCGGATTTTGTTGCTTATTCATTTCATTCTCATCATGCCCGCCCACTCTCTTGGGAGGTCAGAACTCCGTTCGATTTCCCATCTTCTGCCTACCCACCCTCCCATTCGGGACATGCTGTGAGTGACGCCCGACGATACCAGATTGACCAGATACAAAACCCGGGTGTTCACCTTGCTGAGATGAGAGTGCATTCCATAGGAGATCAAATGGGGCAGTTGCATGCTTTAGATGACTTTAATCCTGAGATGATGGATGAGTACACCGATCAAGAAGTGCACTCCGCTTCTACATTGAGCCCCTTCGTTCTGGATTTAGATTTCATAGATCTACTGCCAAAATTTTCAGGGGAAGTGCACGAGGAACCTTATTTACATATCGATGAGTTTGAGGATTTTTGTGAATCACGATCATATATTGATATCACTTATGAGAACCTGATGCTGATTACCTTTCCATTTACACTTCAGAGTAGAGCCAAGAGTTGGCACAGACGATTGGGAAGGAAAATTCCTACGTGGGGACATTTATGATCATTATTTTTGTAGAGATTTTACCCCCAACGTAGAGCAGAAATGATGCGATCTTATAATCAAGATTTTCCAGTTGACCCCCAGGAGCCATTGATAGATTCATGGTTGAGGTTACGAGATCTTTTCAGGCGATTTCCAGATCATGGATTTTCGATGACTGACCTTATCCACATCACCATGAGGGGGAGGACCGCAGAGCAGATTGCATATGTCATTACCTCGTGCAGTGGTTCACACAACTGTCCCGACCTGGATTTAGTTGAGAACATCTTGGATACACTTTCAAACATTCCATATTCACAAGATGATTTATTTGGGACAATACATGAGGGATATATGAAATCAGATGAGTGTGCAACACATAATGCCGATTTTGACAGCACACAACAATCAGATGATATGGATGCTACTACTTCTCATTTGATGGATGTGTTGACTACCACTGAGAGTTCCCAAAGCCGGACATTGGTCGAGTTTACATTGGATTTACAATCAGATCTTGAGCCAGTCCTGCACTTCCACATAGATGATTCTTGGACTCTAGATCTGCTAGTATCCTAAGAAATAGAGGAGGAACCCACATCTCAACCATCCTTAGAGTCATTTCAGTGTCCATACACAGTTGATTTAGTGTCTATTCTTCAGACGATCTTCTCAGATTCGGAGGTATACTTGGATTCGTCTCAGCAGAGAGAGCTTGATGAGGGACCGATTTTTGATTTAACAGACCTTGATAGTCCCATATTTGAGTCTTGTGTCCTCCCAGTTGATGAGGTCAATATATTTTCAGGAGACATAATATTTGACAGCATAGATCTCAAATTTCCTAATGATTCGGCATTACTCCTCAAGGGTTATCTGCGGGAGGATGCCATGGACCATGTGTACGCGGTTTCACTTTCTGGGAGTGCATCCGATCTGTCGGATCACGAAACCGAGTATTTTGATATTTCTGATAATGAGTCTGAGGTTTCTCTCCTCGACGACCCTCGCAAGGATGATCTGATCTTTGAGGTATTCGATGATTTCACTTATTTGTCAACATTATATGCATCGGATATCAAACTTTATAGTGATTCTTGTGATCTTGATCTTCCTTATCTATTCGAGACGGTGATTGATGTGGAGAATTCCCTGACAGATCCTTCCTTCTCCACATTCAACTTCTTCGGCTCTACCCTTTCACTCCATTAAGATCTTGAGCCCACAATTTCTTTTGTGCTACCGAAGCCCGATTTTATCTTTCCATATCTTTACCCGGTAGCGGACACCCGCTTGATTGTTTACCTGGGTGTCATCGTTTACACTGTTGAGTTCGTTGTTGTTCTCTCACCGAGACTGCAACGAAGTACGATATTCGCCTTACATATGTTGTCCTGAACCTTGATTCGACGTTGTCCTAACATTTGCGCCCAGCTAGGGACGTAAACTCTAGCGCTTGTTGAGAGGCACCTCAACATTGATCACATCTGTATAGATCCATTTGTCCATATCATTCATTCTTTATGTCTAACATCCCATATTCATCTCATGATCATTCCATACTTAGGGTGTACTTTACCCTAAGTATAGGGGGTGTCAGACCTGTAACTATTTATCTTATTCTTTTTACCTTTGATTTGATGCCTATACTTAGGGATATTTTACCCTAAGTATAGGGGAGATAAACCCAATATATTCTACTCCTCGGTTTTCCCCTTGTGTACAGTTTTCTATACTTAGGATTACTTGATCCTAAGTATAGGGGGATCGCCGACTTTTATTGATTATATTCTTTTATTCGTCATTGTAGTATACTATTCTTTTCGTTTTTCTATATGTAGCACGAGTTATGTCTTTCTTTCCAGCTCTTTTATCACTATGAGGACATAGTTCGAGCTAAGTATAGGGGGTGTCGTATATATTTTATATATACTTTAGCCATAACTCGTACTTTCATATTTTTAATATGGATAAAATACTGTGTAAATACTAAAAAAACTAAAAAAAAGATGCACAAATTTCCTCAAAATTTTTTCTTGTACATACTAACTAATAATTCAGGTTAAAATATTTTGAAAAATATTTTGGAAGTAGTTTGAACATCTATTTGAAAAATCTTTTGAAAACTAATTTAAAAATGATTGAAAAATATTTTCAACCTTTGTAAAAATATTGTGGATTGTAAAAATTTTCTCTTTGTGTGAAAAAAATGTAAAACTATTTGCAAATATTTGGAAAAATAGTTGAAAAGTTATTTTGAAAATCTTTATATACTGTTTGAAAAATGTTTGCAAATATTGTTTTCTAATGATTGTAAATGATTGTAAAATTGTGTGAAAAATTAAGTTGGACTATAGTTTTCAAAATTATTTGTAAAATTATTTTCAAATAAAGTTGAGGAATATCTACATCACAAAAGTAAAAGAAATAAAAAATGAATAAAAGATTTTTTTAGCTATGTATATACTTGTATAAATTACTCAAGTTGTAGATCCTTTCTTATGACTCTTGTAAATAATTGACTCACTTTGTTGTAAATATGTGTATATAATCCCTAACCTTTATAAAAAAAATGGAAAAAAATGTAAATACTTGTATATATTTCTAACTATTTGCATTGAAAAAAACTTTTGCATGTGCATCATTTTTCAAAAATCCATAAAAATTTCAAAATCTTGAAAATAGTTTCACAAAAAGCTTTTGTTTTCTTATTGCATTGTACATATTTTCTTGCATTGGCACGTGCATTTTTCAGGATAGTTTTGACAATTAAACTAAGTCTGGAATAAATTTGAAGAACGGAGCTTAGTTGGACCTTAATCCACTTAATTTCAGAGGAACCTTATAAGATTTGGGGTTAAGACTTTTCAGGTCCTAATGACTTAATTCTTTTAGTCCATTAGACTATGTTCACATGTCATCTTGATGAGTCTAAGTAGAATATTTAACAACACACGCATGATTCTTTCAGACCGTGGCTTACCTTGGACAATGCACTCTACACGTAGCTCCTCGTGGAGGAGGTAGTGAAGGGGCAGAATCTTTTGGCTTGGGGTAGCATACGAGGGTAGTACATCTAGGCGGAACCTCTCGTCCTCCTCTAGGGAGGGAAGTGCGTCTCAACCTGGTTTGGTGATGTTGAGGTCTAAAGACAGGACCTGTGGGGTTGCAATAATGCTTCAAAAGAGGGATAGTCTACTGGCTCAAGAGAAAAAACTACTTATGTACATGTTGCACCTTGTATATATTTTCAAAAAAAAAGAAAAGAAAAAAATGCAAAATCTCCAAAAGTGGACAGGCCTGATTGAAAAGTAAAATGCCTGTCGGAGTGTATATACAAGTAAAAAAAAGAATAAGAGCTTCAAAGTCAAATATTTGTGAGCTTGCAGCGGGTGACATGGCTACACTGGTCTTGCATCCAAGGATAGGTAACTGCACTGGTTATCGTCCATTCTCTTCTCCATCCCCTCTTCTTGAGTTGATTGTACTTGAACTTAGAAGGGAATATCCCTGCTCCTCGAGGAAAGAGTTGCTAGACCAGGTGATGAATCTGTTATTCATCACTCCAAAAGTCAAAAATAGAGCCTTGTTCCCGAGAAAATAGAGGCATATTTCCTTTTATCTTGCATAAATAACACTCATGCATGCATCCGTAATTGATGCATTTTAGCAGCTCATCTGCATGTAAATAAGAAGCCAAAAATCCCCTGTAAAATACCTCTTCATCAAAATAACTTCTTCTCTATAATATATGTATATATTCCTTAATAATAGAGGGAAGAATGCCAAAAATCACCCTTGTAAAATAGCCCAAATATCTTGAGAACCCTTGTACATTTAAACATACATAAAGCCCTCATACAAACCCCTAATTAGGTCTACTCACTCTTAGAATACTACACATTAAAAGACCTTCAAAATGAGACTGATTTCATTGAAATTGGAGCTTGTATGAGAAACTTGGGTTTTTGGATCCTTTTGTATACTACACATGTATATTTATGTATCCTTGTATTTATGTATCATATTTGACCTCATCTCCGTCTTTGGTCAACATGAAACTTGTAGATCTCATGAAGATCTACAACTTTCATGTTTTGAGTTTTTCCAAATTCGGCTTCCTCTTCTCTCTACACGTGTTTCTTTCTCCAGCCATTCACAGCAGGCCACGTGGCGCCCTCTGGTTGCGCCACGCGGCCCGCTGCCCATCGCCTCATCCGCATGCGCCTTCCACCGTTGGATCTCGCTTCAGATCCAACGGCCCAGGCCTTTCCACGCGTTTCCCTTCTCCTTGCCGTCAGATCGCCCCCGCGCTCCATCTGATCCCTCCATTAGCGCCGCTCCCTCAGCCAGACACGTGGCGCGCTATGCGCCCTTCGATCGCGCCCTGGACTTTCCATCTCAACCGCAGCTTCTGCCTATCTCCTTAGCCGATCGATCAGGCCCTTGATTCCATCTGAGCCATTCCTTAGCGCCTCGCCCTCGACACGCCACGTGGCTGCTCCATCGGCCCTCCGATCACGTGCCTCAGATCTAATCTGGCCCGTCATCTCGCTTTTAGCCCTCCACCGTTGGATCTCCAGATCCAACAGTTGAGCTGCATCGTCAACCTCCGATCGCTCTCTCTCACACGATCTCGACCTTGCGGAACACGCACCCCCTTCCTATTCTTGGCAGCGCATCTACCACCACAGAAGCCCGCTGACCTCCCCACGACATCCTCCACTCGTCCCTCTCCCTCGCCATCTCCCTCAAGCACCACCATCTCCACCATACTCACCCCACGACGGCCACCAACTTCGCCAGTCCACCAGCTAACCCATCAACTTCTCCCTATAAATACCCAGCCACCGGCACCGTTCACCCCCATCCGCCACTCCAGAGAGAGTCCTTGAGCTCCAAGCTACTTATTGGTGACAGCAATTTGTTGAGTTGTCGAGCGAAGAGAGGTTTCCAACTCCGGCGAGATCCACGGCCGCCACCGCCGTGCTGCAGCCTCCCTCGAGCCGCTGCCTGAGCTCGGGACCCTACCGATCCCTCGAGCGACGACCCTGGAACTCCCAGCTGAGCTCCAATTCCCAGGTAACTCCCTCCATCGTTCTCTGATCTTCTTCTTCTTTTTCTTGCTTTTTCTTCAGCTTTTATTCACCGTCGTTGACCATCCTCGCGCCTTCCAATCACCTCGACGAGCTTCGCGTCGAAGCTCCGATCATCGCAGTACCCTCCGCACACTCCGACAACGCATACCACGTTCCTCCGACGAGCAGCTCCGCCATTTGGCCGGAGCTCGTTCGCCGGACCATCTCACGCCATTTCAGGCCTCGCCGATCACTTCACTTCCCTCCACGAGCACCTGCACGCCTCGGCTATACGATTAACCCTTTGCAGGTCCTTGAGTATTCATTGGCCGGAACCTCGCCGGAGATCCCTTCGAGCTTCATCGACGCCGAGCTCCAGCACATCTCCAAGGACCGTGAGGCCACCGGAGGCTTCGCCGTGCACTCCCGCTGCTTCTGAGCTACTTGGGAGCTCGAGACGTCCTTCATCGACGCCTGGCGACCGAGGCGGAGCGAGCCCAGTCCCACCGGAGCACCGCCTTCTCCTCCGCAGGTGGCGGAGGACCACTCGAGACGACGCAGCAGCAGCCGTACGATCATCCGATCGAACGGCCCTCGTTCTGCCACGTATTCCATCACCGCGACCTTCCTCGACCGTGCATCGCGCTTCTGATCCTACGCCTCGCAAGTCGCCACGCATCTTCATCTTGATCCAAGGGCCTTCAGGCCGCCACGTCAACGCATCCGAGCCTCGGCCTCCTAAGCTTAGGCTCGGGTGACCCGAAGCTGCACCGAGGCTAGACCGAACCTCCAGAAGATCCGAGCCTCCGACGCCCTCCGAACCTAGGTCGGCCACGTGAGGAGCACGTGCGACCTGGGTTATTTGCACAGACGCCCCTGAAGCTTATGGAAATTACAAAAAGGTCCCTGTGAAGCAGACCCCACGTGAGGAGCACGTGTTCCGTGGAGAAATTGCATACAAGTCCTGCATGTTATCGGTAATTGCATTTTAGTCCCTGTCAGCATGTTTGATTTTTGAAGTTTCAATTTCCAGTATTGCATTTACGCCCTTGTGTTTGCACGTGTCCATAGAGTACATTGTTCATCATTTTGAGATTCTAAAAAATTGCATGTTGTTGGAAATTTTGTCCTCTGCCTATCAGTACACGTGTATGATTTTTGTAGGCTTATTTGAATTATTAATGAATTAATTGGTTCATTGTTGACATATTTTGCCCAGTGATGCCTTTTGATTTTTAATTAATTATCTGTGCCTTCAAAAATTATCAAAAATTCACAGTAGCTTAAGGACACCATTTTTAACACACCATAAAAATTTCATAGCATTTTCACGCATATCGAGGCCTAAATAAATTGTTTAGCGATTTTCTTAAATTAATTTTAGTAAATTCATTTCACAGTAAAATTAAGTTCTGTCAATTTCCCTAGGTCCCTTCTCATTAGAGACACCTAGGGTAATTTTAGTTCTTGAAAAAATTGTGATTTGATATTTATTAAAAATTAAATTCTGAAAATCACTCTTTCTGTTTCTTTAATTCACAGTAAATTCATTTTGAGTCGAAAAATTCCAAAAAAATTAGTGTAGGTCATTTTCATCATAAATAACTGTCTGGCCAACTTTCATTATTTTTGGACTTCATTTGATACATCAATTAAATTTAACGTTAAATTGGCTAAGATTTGTCTGCATATGTCTGCATAGAAATTAAAAAGACCAAAAAAATATATTCCCGAAAATCTCACACTTGGATTTTGCTGAAATTTGACCTAAGGAGACAGTTGCCTCCCTGAGATCGACCTTGGACTTCACCAAGTAAAAAAATTTTTGCCGCTTGAAATTAACTCGAATCTGATTAAAGTGGTTTTTGATTAACCTCTCGTATCCGACTGCAACGAACGACATCTAATTAATTTGGACATTAATTTGCTCGAATTAACTAAGGGTGCGGGAGCGATGTCAAAATGGCACCGTTGCCGGGGAGGCACGGCTTAGGATAATTTTTAGCAAATTTTTGAGTGTTTGATTTTCCTTCCCCGGGTAGTCTGACCCCCGGTTTTTCTTGTGAATATTTCTCTGTCTTGTAAATTTCTGCATTTTTGTGTCGTTCTTGATCTGACCTCAACTTGTTTTTGTGCGAGGGACACCGGAGTCGAAGACGCTTCGAGGAACACGCATTCGAATTTGTTTGAGTGATTTGAGAGAACCTGTAATTTCAATAATTTTTCCACATTTTTCGCATCATTTCCAGCGGTTCCCGTTTGGGATCTCGCGTGTGTAAAGATAGTGGAACTGTGTCCCGTGTGCTGTGTGGGTGAATTGTAACTTAGCTTGCACTAGCGGCTCCTTGAGCCACTCTAGGACTTGTTTGTGCTCGTAATCAATAGGACCACACATTACACATAAAAGACGCACCTAGACCGCAGGACTTAGTTCAAATTAAATTATTCTTTACGCTAATAGAACTGCCTGTCTAGGAGCGGCTTTTCATCGCTTGCATTTGCATGTAGAGTAAAGTTTTCAATTCTGTATTGCATCCTGCATAAAAAGCAAAGGGATCACTGTAAGTATTCTCTACTCAGCATAAGCATCATCGATTTCAACTTGCATTGGCTTTTCTCGATTTCCCCCTCTGATTTTGTCACTTAAATTAAAAAGGAAATTGGGACTGTCCGATAGGCGTGCTTTGTGGTGGACTAATTGCAGTGATACGTTAACTTTAATCGGGACTGCTAACAGTATTGACCAAAAAAAGGAATAAAATCTGAAAATTGTTTGCGGGAGATTAATCCCCGACCTTGTATTCAGGTTGAGTCAGGGTACTTGAGTGTGTGTGAACACCTTAAGGCAGAGCCCAAATCCCCGCCTTCCATATCACGAGCCAACTGATCTTAGCAATTATCACGAGTGGGATATTTTTAAACTCTTTGACAAGTACCAAGTAGCCTCCGCCCTCACAGGTAGATAGGGGTGAACCAGCGGTACTCTGCGACAAGGCCTAAAAACTTTGTCAGCCTCCGCCTCAGTGCAGGTAGATAGGGGCACGTCATTGAGTCCCCACTCCGGATAGGAGCAAAGAAAGGGAGGATCGACGGTATCTTAGGCGACAGGATAGACAGGGAAGACGCATCCGGCTCTAAGCCGACTTTCCTCTAGGTTGCGTAATCCTTGCTATTTGTGCTTGAATATCACACTTAAAAACTACAAGATAAATTGGACTCAACTTTGAGTCCTTCACTGTGTTGAGTGTGAAATCAGGGTCTTGGATTGTTCTTGTGCTTGCTTCAGGTAGGAGTCAAATCCTATCTTCTTCCCTCTTTATCAAGATGAGTGATTGGGGAGATCTCGACGCACTATTCACCGATCTCTCTATGAGTCCCCCAAGTAACTCGTCTTCCTCGGTCCGAGCGCACCTTGGACCACCCAGGACTCATGACCCTCTTGAGTCCTGGTTCCCACATGCTCAGGGTGGTTACTCTCAAACCAACCCTTTTATCTCCTCCGAGATTACCAAGGAAGATCATTGCCTCGGTAATCCCTTCCTTGATTTGCCCTCTAACACCGGTCTTATTTTCCAATTCCCAGAACTAGAGGACAAGAAGCCGCCAAAAGTTCCACCAGATGAGGAACAAATTAAACAGATTCTTGCCCGCCTCGCTGATGCCGAACAGAGGAATGCAGATCTCACTGCACGGATGGGACAAATCATAGCAGCAGAAGGAATCGACCGACCAATGGTCGATACCTATAACCCGGCGGAGAACGAGATTCAGAACTGGTTGGCACCCGCAGTTCCCGCTCAGGCATTTGAGTTGAAGCCCCACTTTCTTAGTCTGCTTCCGAAGTTCAACGGAAATCTTAATGAAGAACCATACACTTTCCTCCGTGACTTCGAGTTGGTGTGCAACAATCTTAGCCATCCCAATGTTGGCCAAGATTATATTCGGCTGAAGGCCACCCCTTTTGCCTTAGGTGATAAGGCCGCTCATTGGCTGAAAAATTTAGGGGTGGTATGTACCACTTGGATGCAGTTCAAGGACCTTTTCTTGAAGAAGTTCTACCCTCTCAGTAGAACTAATCAGATGAGAACAAAGATCGCCAGCTTCGCTCAAGGAGCCTGCGAACCGTTCCATGAGGCTTGGGACAGGTTCAATGACTTAGTACAGAAATGCCCCTGCCACGGCATTTCAAAGGCGATCTTAGTCCAGACCTTGATCTGTGGTTTAACCCCAGAAATGCAGGGGTTAGTCAGTGCCGCCTGTGGAGGAAGCTATCTGAACAAAAATGAGCATGCTGCATGGAAGATCCTAGAGCAGATGGCAGAAACCGGCAGGTCACAGGCCACAAGGGCCTATCAGTTGTCTCCCTCAATCCTATCCAATGAGACAACTAGAAGGACTGTTGCAGATCTGACTGAGGACCTTATCCCCAGCATGGGGATGATCGCCGACAAGCTTACCATGGTCGAGCAGATCCACAAGAGAGTCGCGGAGATGGAGTCTCTTTCAAGCCTTCCCAAGAAAGTGGAGGAACTCTCTGAAAAGGTAGCTAAGATTAAGCTACCCACCCCTTCTGCGCCACCTGTACCTGTACACCGAGTCCATCTTGTACAGGAACAGGCACCGGGGTCTCAGAGTAGCTGGGATCAGACTTATACCCAGCCGAACCATCATGCACCCCCACCAGTGGAAACGGAATATGAGGAGCCTCCGCCGGTATACGAGATTAACGGGCTTTGGTATAGCCGGGACCCGCTAGTCCGGCAAATCGAGATGGGGAAGGATCAGGCACACCGCCCCGCACCAGTCTACCAAGAGACCAGGCCCGTCACAGTCCCGCGATACCAGTCCAGGCCAGATCATGGGTACCAGCCGCAGCAACGCACCTACCAGCAGGGGCCAGCACCGTCCCACCAGCAGCAGTATCGGCATGGCCAGCAGGGCCAATTTAGGACGGCATCAACACCGCAGCAAGCCCAGCCCACCGAATTGGAGTCACTCACCTTGGCGATCCAGACCCTGTCTGATAGGGTCCAACAGATACAAAATGATTACCTGGATATGAGAACTGACATCAATCGGGTTTCTCGTGCCCAGGACCAACAAATGGCGCCAAGGACCCCAATTCCCGCACAGGTTCAGGCCAATCCGAACAGCATGCACCAGGGCCAGAACCGACCTCGGGATCAGGTATATTATTCAGATAATTATCTATCTGAACATGAGATCCTTTCGTACGATAATGTTAATCATATGTCCCTCAGGAGCGGAAGGACCGTGATCATACCTGATCGGGCACGGGCACAAAAGGAAGGAACCTCCGAGAATCTACCTGAGGAGAATTCGGAGGAAGAAGAGGAGGAGCATCCCCACCACCATCCCCAACAGAAGAAGAGGACATCTGAGTCCTCGAAGCAGCATTCCCGCATCCACTTTGAGTCAGACAATACCGATGAGCCCGCACCTCCATCTGAGGAGGACCATCCAGAAGAAGCGGAAGAAGCACCACCGGTTTCGCCCAAGCATTTTCCTGTTTGTCAGAGTCCGAGTCAGAGTCAGTGTAAAAGTCCGAGTCAGAGTCTTGTTCAGAACTCAGTTTCAACAGCTAATGAAAATCTTTCAGTTCCAGAACCTGAGTTAATAATCCCTTTCCCCCAAGCTCTTAAGGGTGGAAAGAAGAAAATCCAAAAAATCCAAAAAGATGACCCTGAGATGGCTGAATTCTGCAATAAACACATCAAGGTCACAATCCCTTTTGACAAGTTCGTGGAAATAACCCCTGCATTCCAAAAATACCTTAAGGTGAGATGCACACCTACTAGGGTTAGCAGGAAGACCAAAAGCCGTGTTGAGAAACACGTTCTATCAATAGCCACGACTTGTGCAATAAAGAACTCGTTTCCTCGAAAACGAAGAGACATGGGTGCACACTATGTAGAGAGTCATGTTGATGACATTGCGTTTGCACGCACTCTCCTGGACAATGGTTCCTCAATTAACTTAATGCCCACGGCCCTCTATGAGCGGCTTAATCTCGGACCTCTTAGGAAATCTAGAGCTATTCTGCAGTTTGCTGACAAATCCACTAAGAGGTCCCAAGGAGAGTTAAGGAACATTGTGATCAGAGTCGAGGGGCAGGAATACATGGTGGACTTTACTGTCCTGGATATGGAAACCCCTCGTAATTGGAGAGATTCCCAGATCATTTTAGGTAGGTCCTTCCTCAGAACTGCGGGGGCCTTATTTGATTATAAAACTGGGAAGATTCAGTTCCAAACTCCCGGCGGAGATGAGGAATTGGAGATGAAGCAGACGAGATGGCAGAGACCGGACTCCGAATCCAGCACCGAGTACTCTTCTACCGAGACAGACTGTGAATATGTAGACGTAGTTGGGCCATGGAGACATAACCCAGCCAGCATTAATGTGTCCATCTCCTTTGAAGATGATCCAGTGCATGAGTCAGTCTGCGAGATTCTGAGGAACGAGTACAGCCCTGAACCTGCATCGCCCTACATCTTCGATGACGTAGAGGCCCAGTGGGGCCTGTCAGTCCTTACATCCTTAGGACAATCGGAAGATGAGGATGACAAGTCGGACGAGGCGTTTGCCGATTGTATGGAAAATTTTGACGATCCGACTCCAGAGCCACGCTTGGTGGCAGCTGTTACAGAAAATGATCCAGCCACTTCCAACACCGAATCAGATCAGATTGAGCTAGACTTCTTAGATGACCACACTATACCTGAGCTCAAACCTCTTCCCACAACACTGAAATATGCCTTCCTTGCAGGCCAAGACAAGAAATTTCCGGTCATTATCAGTTCGCAATTGACCGAGGAGCAGGAATCTCGCTTGCTAGAGATCCTGGAGAAAAACCGCAAGGCAATAGGTTGGAGCATTTCCGATCTCCATGGGATAAATCCCGCTCTGTGTTCGCACCATATTTACTTGGAGAATGAAGCCAAACCCTCTCATGAATTCCAACGCCGGTTGAATCCAAATTTACGAGAAGTGGTGAAAAAAGAGATAGAAAAATGGTGCGACGCAGGTTTCATTTACCCAATCTCCGACTCTAAGTGGGTGGCCCCAATCCATGTTGTCCCGAAAAAGTCGGGAATTCAGACGACCACCAATGAGGACGGAGAGGAGATCGTGACGAGAATACCCACGTCATGGCGCGTCTGTGTGGATTACAGACGCTTGAATGTCGCGACGAAGAAGGATCATTTCCCTCTACCATTCATCGATCAGATCTTAGAAAGATTAGCGGGAAAAGAATTCTTCTGCTTCCTTGATGGGTTCTCGGGCTACAATCAAGTAGCCATAGCTCCAGAGGACCAGGAAAAGACCACGTTTACATGCCCCTTTGGTACCTATGCTTTCAGGCGCATGCCCTTTGGGCTATGCAATGCTCCAGGTACTTTTCAAAGGTGCATGATTGTTGTATTCGCCGAAATGGTCGGCGAATTCCTGGAAGTCTTCATGGATGACTTCTTGGTCCACGGCGACTCTTTTGATTCCTGCCTTAGGAATCTGGACCGAGTCCTCAAAAGATGTTGTGAGGTCAATCTGGTGCTCTCCTGGGAGAAAAGTCACTTCATGGTGACGGAGGGCATAGTGTTGGGGCATGTCATCTCCAAGAGAGGAATGGAGGTTGACCCTGCCAAGGTGGACGTGATCAGACGACTCCAGCCACCAACCAACGTAAAACAGTTGCGGTCGTTCCTCGGGCATGTCGGATTTTATCGAAGATTTATCAAGGATTTTTCCAAGATTGCCCGACCGCTAACTGAGCTTTTAGGCAAAGACACGGAGTTTATTGTAGATCACAAATGTCTTGAGGCCTTTAAGCTTTTACAAGGAATGATCATGGATGCACCCATTTTACAAGCCCCAGATTGGTCTCTACCTTTTGAGATCATGACGGATGCCTCAGATTATGCTGTTGGGGCTGTATTGGGACAAAGAAGAGATGGCGTCCCGTTTGCAATTCACTACGCAAGCAAAGTGCTTGATTCTGCTCAGCGTAACTATACAGTTACCGAAAAGGAAATGCTTGCGGTAGTGTTTGCCTTGGACAAATTCAGATCCCACTTAATCGGATCCAAGGTAACCGTGTTCACAGACCATACGACACTACGATACCTGATGGAGAAGAAGGACGCGAAGGCGCGTCTTCTTCGATGGATTTTACTTATCCAGGAGTTTGATTTGGATATCCGTGATAAACCTGGTAAGAAGAACGTAGTGGCCGATCATCTTTCTCGTCTCGAAGATCTTAATACTTCCGAGGTTTCACCAATTCGAGACTCCTTCCCTGACGAGTCGATTTTTGTTATCGACTCACTCCCGTGGTACGCCAATATCGTGAACTATCTTGTCTCCAAGAAAGTTCCCGAGGATTGGCCCAAGAGCCAAATCGACCGATTAAAGTCGGACGCTAGACACTACCATTGGGAGGATCCGATCCTTTTCTTTGAAGGACCGGATTGTGTCTGGAGACGTTGTATTCCTCAGGAGGAATACCAGAGTGTCCTTTCTTTATGCCATAGCTTAGAGGCAGGAGGACACCACTCCGGGAAGAGGACCGCATGGAAGGTACTTCAGTGTGGCTTCTACTGGCCGACTCTGTTTCGCGATGCCACCGCCTTCGCGAAGTCGTGTCCAGTCTGCCAGAGAATGGGAGGAACCGTCGGTTCCAGGGATGAGATGCCAATGCAGCCGGTCATCATTTGTGATGTCTTTGACGCCTGGGGCATCAATTTCATGGGCCCATTCCCTGTCAGCCACGGGTTTGAATACATCCTTCTTGCTGTAGACTACCTATCCAGATGGGTGGAGGCTATCCCGACCCGAGCCGCAGACAGCAGGACTGTCTGTAAATTCATCAAAGAGAACATAATCTCTAGGTTCGGGATCCCCAAGATGATGATATCAGACGGGGGTAGCCACTTTGTGAATCGGGAGGTGAAGAAACTCCTGAAGGACTACGGCATCGAACACCGTGTCGCGAGTCCTTACCACCCGCAAACCAATGGTATGGCTGAGGTGTCAAATAGGGAGGTGAAAACCATATTGCAAAAGCTTGTCCGCCCGGACAGAAAGGACTGGTCTCAGATCTTGGATCAAGTCCTCTGGGCGTATAGGACGGCTTACAAGACACCGTTAGGCACCTCCCCATTCCGAATGGTATTCGGAAAGCCGTGCCATTTGCCCGCAGAGTTAGTTCACAAATTAGAATGGGCAATAAAGAAGGTCAACTGGAACACACACCTGGGTCAGAAACAGAGAGACATGGATCTGAATGAGCTTGTGGAAGTCAGAAACCGAGCATACGACAACAGTTTGGTGTACAAGGACAAGGTGAAGCGTTGGCATGATAGATATATCAGACGAAAGACCTTTGTTCCTGGACAGAAGGTATAGTTGTTCAATGCTAGGCTGAAGATTTTCCAAGGCAAGTTGAAGTCTAAGTGGACGGGACCATTTGTCGTCCGTACGGTGCATGATAGTGGATGTGTCGAGATCTCAGATCTCGCAGATGACGCACCGACATTCCTAGTGAATGGGCAGCTGTTGAAACACTTCGTCGAATCTAATGAGCAGTTAGTCCATGTCGAGGAGATTGTATTCATGCGCGAGACAGATACAGCAGAGTCACATCAAGCCGCGTATGAGACCTTGCAGCAGTGAACTCCAGCCATCCGCAGCATCTCGAAAGATTCAGACCGATTCATCTGTATATATCATCATTCTTGTACAATCTACCCTTTCTCCCGCGACTTTAGCAACCCATCCCCGCCTCATCAGATCACTATCTTGGACTATACTTAGGATAACCAGAGCCTAAGTATAGGGGGGAAGGTCACCCAAGTCGAGTCACTGTACATCCTCCATCACATTGGTCCTCACACTCATTTCCTTCCGAAACTTAGGCTGACCTGAGCCTCAGTATAGGGGGGGCCGATGCCCGCATTGTATATACTCATCCATTTCCCATCTTTTCCGCATCCACCCCAGTTTTGATCTTCTTCTATACTTAGGCTGCCATAGCCTAAGTGTAGGGGGTGAGATGGTTTCTATACTTCTTGGTTCTCCTACGCTTAGCACGAGCTATGTCTTTTTCCTCGCTCTTAGTGCTCTGAGGACATAGCACACGCTAAGTATAGGGGGGCGTGTATATATTACATATATACTTTACCCATAGCTCGTACTTTCACGTATTTTTGTATATATATTACAATAATTACGGGTGGGTAAACATCAAAAAAAAATATAATCTTTAATAAATAGGCTTCTTATTTACTCTTGCATATCATCTCTGCATAGAAAAATAAAAAGAGTCTTGCATTTTCATAGCATGACATCTCATCTCATTTGCATAAGTTGCTTATGCAAAGTGAAAAGCTAGTGGGTTCTGGACCAAGTTGTGAGCAGATATTAAGGATGAAAATGACTTGACCTTAATCCACCTAATTTCAGAGGAACCTTATAGGAACTGGAGTTAAGATTTTTCAGGTCAGGTGACTTAATTCTTTAAGTCTCCAAGTCTATGTTCATATGTCATTGTTGAACACGGAAATCGCAGAGATCGTGTTGACTCACAAGGCGAATCAACAGTCGCTGATTTGACCTCCAACGAAATCCGAAATTCAAACAACAATTAACCCACAACAGATAAATCAAACAATGAAAGTAAATGTGCGGAGTTAAAATTTATTATAACTCTACAACAAGATGTGTATAGTGCAAGTATGTGTAGAGGTCGAACACAGGGAGCAGACAGGTAGAACGGGGCACAAGTGCTCAAAAATGTGTGTGCAAGTGATCAAATGCCTATTAAGCTATTTTTTGTGGGTTTTTAATTTTATATTTTTTTATTTAATTTTTAGTTTTATATTTTTGTATTTTGATTTTTAATTTACTGATTTTGTATTTTCTTTTTATATTTTATATTTTTTTTATATTCTTTTTCAATATTGGAAAATAAGAACAATGTAACAAAAAGGACAAAGAGGTATTTATAAAAATAGACAAAAATATCTAAGAATATGAAAATAAAGTCTTTTTGGTCTTTTTATACTTTTTTACTGTTTTTGTGATTTTTGTGTAATTTTTAGGATGTTTTTGGTATTTTTAATTTAGCAAAATAAAGAAAACAGTGAAGAAAATACAACGCTGAAACTAAAATGGAGAAATAAAATAGCAATTAGTAACAAAAATTCTCCAACTTAATTTTCAGTGAAAGATAATGAACCCAAGAAAATTTAGGAAAAGAAAACACTATTTTTGGATTTTTTATGGATTTTATAAATTTTTATGAAGGTTTTTAGAGTTTTGCAATTTTTTAGAGTTTGGTTTTATATTTTTTAATGATTTTTGGCTGGGAGTTAAAACTAACTAAACGACACAAAATATATTTTTTTGGGATTTTTCTGGAGTGATTTTATATTTTTATGGATTTTGTAATGCAAACAGTGCTGAAAATGACTATTTTTGATTTTTAATAAATATAAAAAGGCAATAATTATGAAAAATAAAAATATGGTGATATACTACTATGCAACAGTAAGCTACAGTGATTTTTGGGAATTTTTTGGGGTTTTAGAGATGCGTGCAAAAATTACTAGAAACAAAAAGAAAAGGCACTCATGTAGGGGCTTTTTCGTAATATTAGGAAAATCCAAGGGGCTGGCACGCAAAATGTCCACAGAATAATTAGCTGAAATAAAAAACTTTCTGGGCTACTATTAATACCCAAATAACCGAGGGGCACGTCTGCAAAAACGCCACAGAACACGTGGTGCTCACGCGACCTGGCGGGGACCTACTCGCAATTTTCAGAAAACATAGGGCCAAATTACAAAAGTTCCAAAAAAACTACGTACTGAATATTAAATTTCTCGGACTACAACTAAATAAAAGACAGTCTAAGGTGGATGTGCAAAATGACCAGAGCTCACGCGCTATGCACGTGAGCCTGGCAAGGGCCCAGGTGTAATATTATGAAGTTCAGAGGGGGCCTGCTAACAAAATTTACAAAGTTGGTAACCTTGCAAAGGAAAGTTGAGCTTTAATAATTAAATAGCAAAATCGGCTGGGTGTGAAATGCAAAATTCCCAACCTCGGCGGAATCCAACGGTCGGCGCGGCTTTTACTTAAGCCACGTGGCAGCCTGCGGACGCGCGATACCCTTTCGCAGCGGGTGGCCCAGATTAGATGGTGAACTGTTGATCGGACGGCCAGGGGGTTTTAAATCCAACGGCAGCTGCTTTGCACCAAGAACATTCACCGATCCGACGGCGTGGAACGATTGGGGAAGAACGGTGAAGGGACTCGCCGCCGGCGAGTTTAGTTCGGCTCAGATCCGCTCCCCTGGTGATCGTTTCAGTCTCCAAAAACTCGCGGCACCTCCTGGGAGCTTCCTCAAAGGGGTGACGGCTTCAAAATGGCCTAAACGGCCGGGGCTTCACTGCGGATTGGCGAGGGAGGACGGCCCTCCAGGAGCTTTGAACGGCAACAAAATCGACCCCCCCCAGGCGGGTCTTTGCACACCTGGCACCTGCAGATCAAACACTAGACGAGAGAGGGTGGTTCCAGGGCGAAAACGAGGGTGATTTGAGGGAACGGGCGGCGGAGGATGTGAATAGGTGCTCGTCGGAGCGAGCTCCGGCGAGGAGGTTTCGCGGATGATCGGATGAGCGCGAGGTGAAATGGAACGTAGGGTATGGTTTCTACAACTACCAGGAAGCTAAAAATACAAGAAAAAAAACAAATAAAAACACGCACATCTCAAGGGATATACCCGAGATTGAACCTCACGGCCGCGAGGCCGGAGATGGAGGTTGGAGCCGCCCCTCGATCCTCGCCTGGGCTCCTCCTGCTCGCTGGAGGAGGCTTGTCACGCCTCCAGTCCTGAGCGTGGCAAGGTAGAAGCAAGACAAGGGTCAAAAGAGGGTTCAAAGAGGAATGGGAAGGAATGGGGTCGTTTTTGAAAGTGGTCGACGGGCGAACTTCGAGGTCGTGTCACGGGCGCTGTGATGATCAGAATGCCAAGCCAATGCCTGGGCGTGGTAGCTGGATCATAGGTGGTCAACTCCCGTGAAGAGGCCGAGCTCAAATGGTGAAAGGATCGCCCTCCAAAAAGCCTCGAAATCGAAAAAAAATGCAGTCTGACAACTGCCAGACCTCGGTCAGAGAGTTGACCGAGGTCAACCAAGGAAGAGATCTGGTTGGTCCACGTGGACCAACCAGAAAAAACCTTGGCAAAAATGCTTAGAAATTCAATAAAAAATAGAAAATGATTTATTTAAATTTTGGTTATAAAATAAAAAATGTTTATTTTTTTATAAATTATTTTATGGTGATTTTTATTTATTTTTATGAGACTTGTTTTTACAAGTTTGCATTTATGCCCCTATAGGTATCTATATCTATATACTTAAGTATTTTATTTTTATTTAGGTATTTTATTTTTATTATTTTTGTTTCTTATTTTATAAAATTATAAAATACTTTTATGTACATAAATATATTTTTATTTTATTTTTCTGATTTATTTTGTATATTTAATAAAATACAAGTATGTTTTGTATAGGTATAAGTGTATGTATAACACCTATGTATCAAATATATACAGGTATTTTTATTTGAGTTTTAATGATGGTTTTATTCTGATTTTAATATACATAATTATTACAAGTATTATTTACAACATTATAAAAATATAAAATTATAAAAATAATAAATAAATGATAAATTGAATATTTTAATATGTACAAGTATACAATGAGGGTCCAAAAGTCAACTTTCAAACCGTAGCTCCGCCAAATGCGAAACCACCACCATTAATTAGATTATTTTCTTCTATATACAATTAAAGGTGAGTTTGCTACATTTGGAGTTTCCGTTTGTGAGATACGGGTCTGGGAAGTTGGCATTCTGGATTTTTATTCAGACCATAACTTTTTATCTGTACATTATTTTTCTTTGAAATCAATTTTGTATTTTTCTTTATAAAATTATCTACAACTTTCATTTACAAAGTTTCTTTATTTGATGTATAAAAAGTGGAACCAAAAATAGGTCCCAAAATGAATAAAGAATGAATAAAATGTATAGGTATTTTATCTGTGTTTTGGCCCTTATCTCCCCCTACTTTATTCCTTGTCGACCTATTCATCAAGATGCCTAGGTCTCGGGGTTTCGGGTCATAAAATATTTACAATATTTTATTCTTTTTCTTTTCTTTTCTTTATTCTATAATTTTGGCACTAAAAACCGCATTTTATACAGTATTTACACACCTATGCATGAATGCTAAAATGCATGAATTAATGCTATATACACGCATTTACTAGGGTTTTTAAGGCCAAAATGATAGAATAAAGATGATGAAACGTAGATTCATCAGTCATCTTGACAAGCCTAAATAGAGCACTTAACAACACACACATGACTCTTAGAGACAATGGCTTAACATGCACCAGCACTTTACACATGGCTCTCTACGGATGAGGTGATAAGGAGACAGTTTCCTTTAGCTTGGGGTAGCATATGAGGGTAGTACTTCTAGGCGGAACCTCTCTTCTTCTTTTAGTGAAGGAAGTGCGTCTCAACTTGGACTAGTGGTGATGAAGGCTAAAGACAGAAGCAGTGGGTTGCAATAAAGCTTCAAAAGAGGGATAGTCTACTGGCTCAAGAGGAAATTTCTTGTATCTATGCTGCACCATGTATATATGTTGTACAAAGGCATGAAAAAAAATGCCAAAAAGAACTCCAAAAAAGTGGTGGGTCGGATTGAAAATTTAATAACCCCACCGGAGTATATGTAGTCAAGAAAAGCAAAAGCTTATGGTCACCATGTACTTGCAGCGGGAGACTTAGCTACACTGGCTGAGCTTCCAAAAGTCTATACCTCTCCCTCCTCTTCTTGAGCCGGTTGAACTTGAACTTAGAAGGGAATACCCCGCTTCTCGAGGAAAGAGTTGCTAGACCAAGGCATTAGAGTTACCAGGTTGGGGGAGATTGTTTCTTTGTTACTTCTGAGGTGGGGAGTCATCTATCACTTACACCGCATGAAAAGATTCATAGTCATTAGGGTTTGTGTATGTAGACTTGTTCTGATTAGGTAAGTTGAGGAGTCTTGAATAGAAGACTTGTGGAACTTGAAGTCTGTTAAGTCTTAAACTCAGATCCCAATAAGGTTCCGACACATGAGTAATCCAAAGGGTCAAGTCTAGCTCTATTTTTAACTTTTGTTCATGACCTTGGTATGGAACCCAATTTCATTTCACTCTTGCATTTCATTTAGTTGCTCGGGGACGAGCAAGGTTTAAGTATAGGGGGTTGATGAATCTGTTATTCATCACTCCAAAAGTCAAAAATAGAGCCTTGTTCCCGAGAAAATAGAGGCATATTTCCTTTTATCTTGCATAAATAACACTCATGCATGCATCCGTAATTCATGCATTTTAGCAGCTCATCTGCATGTAAATAAGAAGCCAAAAATCCCCTGTAAAATACCTCTTCATCAAAATAACTTCTTCTCTATAATATATGTATATATTCCTTAATAATAGAGGGAAGAATGCCAAAAATCACCCTTGTAAAATAGCCCAAATATCTTGAGAACCCTTGTACATTTAAACATACATAAAGCCCTCATACAAACCCCTAATTAGGTCTACTCACTCTTAGAATACTACACATTAAAAGACCTTCAAAATGAGACTGATTTCATTGAAATTGGAGCTTGTATGAGAAACTTGGGTTTTTGGATCCTTTTGTATACTACACATGTATATTTATGTATCCTTGTATTTATGTATCATATTTGACCTCATCTCCGTCTTTGGTCAACATGAAACTTGTAGATCTCATGAAGATCTACAACTTTCATGTTTTGAGTTTTTCCAAATTCGGCTTCCTCTTCTCTCTACACGTGTTTCTTTCTCCAGCCATTCACAGCAGGCCACGTGGCGCCCTCTGGTTGCGCCACGCGGCCCGCTGCCCATCGCCTCATCCGCCTGCGCCTTCCACCGTTGGATCTCGCTTCAGATCCAACGGCCCAGGCCTTTCCACGCGTTTCCCTTCTCCTTGCCGTCAGATCGCCCCCGCGCTCCATCTGATCCCTCCATTAGCGCCGCTCCCTCAACCAGACACGTGGCGCGCTATGCGCCCTTCGATCGCGCCCTGGACTTTCCATCTCAACCGCAACTTCTGCCTATCTCCTTAGCCGATCGATCAGGCCCTTGATTCCATCTGAGCCATTCCTTAGCGCCTCGCCCTCGACACGCCACGTGGCTGCTCCATCGGCCCTCCGATCACGTGCCTCAGATCTAATCTGGCCCGTCATCTCGCTTTTAGCCCTTGATGAATACCCATTCATCACTCTTTATTCTTCTATTTTAGCTACAAAAACCTTTGCAAATACATGTAGATATGTGTAAATACAAATAATTACCAAAAGCATGCATTGTGTAAAAACCTATAATTAGCATGTTTTTGTGCACAAAATAAAAGAATAAAGAGCAAAAAGAAAAAGAGGGAAATATTTAGAATAAATATTGAGCAACCTAACCCAAGGGAGGGCTCAGCATGGGCCTGACCGCATAAAAGTCAAAGTAGAGGGAGATAGGAGCTCATGTGTATATACTTCTAAAATTATATTTTCCTCACCCAAAAATATGCTTGTACATATTTTGTGTATATTTAGAAAATATCAAAAACAAAATAAAAATTTAAAAAATCAAAAAAGTCAAAAAAATACCCTTTCACCATGTGCATAAACCACACCATTGTATTTATTTAACCTTGTAAATAAATTCAATTATTTTCTAAACTTTTTGTAAATATTCTATGTTACATATTGTAAATATATAAAATAACAAGAAACAAAACAAAAATCAAATAAAAATTACAAAATTGAAAATACAAAAATACATTGTATAAATACCATGTATATAAATGTATTCAACCATTTATTTCACCCTTGTATATAAGTGATAAAAATAAAATAAAAATATTCTTTTATTCCTCATTTTATCTTGTAAATAAATAAAATACAAAATGAGCATAAAAATACATAAAAATAACAAATAAAAAAATCAAAAATAAAAACTCCATATAGTGTACATATACCTATATATATAGCTACCCTATTTTTATTCCCAAAAATTAATTAAAAATCACCAAAAAATAGAAAAAAATAAAAGAAAAATATTTCATGTTTTGAGTTTTCTTTAATTCGGCCTATTTCTACCTTAAAATAAATAAACAAAAATCAACTGCACGTGGCAGCTTCTGATTGGTCCACGGGGGACTGTTGACCCCGGTCAACTCCCCCGCGGACTCCTTCCTTTTCTGGAAGAAGCGCGCCACCCCATCTTCTCCGATTTTCCCACGCGTCTCCAGGCTGTCTCCCACGCAAATCTCATGCCCGGATTCTTCGCCTATCATCCATCTTCCTCGCCCGATCTTCCGCCACGAAATCAACACCTTCCATCGTTGTCGCCCCTCAACCCTAATCGCCCCTGTCACCTTATATATTCTTCCCTCCGCCGCCTCCGCGCCCCATCTTTGGACCTTCTCCTTCTTCCCAGTGACCTCCATTGGCACCGCGAGAGTGACAGCAAGCGTTTGCTCTTGTTGCAGTGAGGCGAGGAGGCGAATCCACTGATCCGGCGTTCTTCGTCGCCGCTGCTCCGCCACCAGCGTCGAGCATCGAGCCTCGGGCCGAGACGACCCTCGAGGCTACGACCAAGAGCACCCCCTGCTCTTCCCCAGTCTCTCCAACCACCCAGGTAGAACCCTTAGGCCGTAGGATACCGTAGATTTTGATTTTTCAGTTACTGTTAGCGTAGCTCCGCCGCCTTCGCCAGGCACCTCCGACCACCCATCTTCCATTCCGACACCGCCATCATTTCCGCCAGACCTCTCCGCACCTTCTTCACCCATTCACACAACCCAGATCGCACAGGATCTGGGAATCGAGCTCCTCCGCCGACCACCCTCGCCGGAGCTCGCCATTTCGACTCACACTTCACCTTCACGCCGCCTAACCGGGTCGAGGCACTTTGCCCTCGACCCGCGAAGCTTCTGAACTATTTTGCAGGTCAAGAGGAGGCCGTCTGAGGCTTCTCGACATCTTCCCAGGAGCTTCTTCTCCGCCGACCTCGCCGGAGCCTTCCAGGGCTCGGCTGGGGAATCGGAGACCCGCAGCAGCTGCGCAACTTCACGCCGGATCTTCTCCGACCTTCAGGCGCAGCAGAGGAGGGCGGAGACACCTTCACGAGGCCGGCGAAGTTCGCCGGCCATCAGTTCTTTCACCATCCTCCAGAGCCGTCCGATGAGACCTCCGCTCCAGTTCTAATCCCAGCCGTCGATCTGTAGAGGAGCAGCAGCCGTCGATCAATCTGAGGATCTCATCTGGACTGTTGCAGCCGAGGAGAGAGGCGCAGGAGCCCAGCACCGCTTGATCTTCCACGTGGCCTCCCTCGGACCGTCGATCGAGCCCAAGAGCCGATGGAGTAACGCGCCATCCGTTCCCAGCCGTCAGATCACCCACGTGGCGCGCATCTAGCCGTCGGCTAATAAAGGGGTAAATATCGTAGGGCCCCCTCGTAGTTTGTCATTTCCTTTTTAGTACTGTAATTATTTTTAGAAACTTTTTCACTTAGGGTTATTTGCAGTATGGACCTCGTGCTTTATTTTAATTGCATGTATGCCCCTGTGTGTGAGTGACCACGTGCTTCGTCACGTGTGTATCTGGGCATTTTACATATATTGTCCTGTAGATCTGGAGTGTTAATGAATGCATGAATCTTTTTGTGTAATTGCAATTATACCCCTGTGAGCCTTGTTTATGCGCATGTGCGGATTTTAGTGGTGTTTTTGCATCCATGTCCCTGGGCTTTTGATACGAGTTATCAAAAGCCCCTGAGACTTGGTTTTTCTTGCAATTTGGTCCCTGTGTGCCCCAGCCACGCGCGACGCGCGTGACTTGCTGGGTATTTTGCACCTAGGCCCCCAGATCTTTGGGTATTTGCACTTAGGTCCCTGTGCACAGTGCCCCACTCTTATTTTTGAATAAAATATCAAACGACCTCCAAATCCAATGAGATTTTGACACATGGCTCCTGCCATGGTGTAGGAATTTCTATGATTTTTGAGGACATTTTTGATTTCATTTATTATTTTTAAAAATTCAAAAACCTCCTTTTTAGCCACTGTCTAGGTTTAAAAATAACAAAAAAATATAAAATCACCCCCAAAAATTCTAAAAAAATTAGGTATTGTAGTTTGCTTGTTGTTCGATTTTCCAGGCCATTTTGGCTATTTTTCATCAATTAAAAACCCTTAAAATTGAAAAACCCCTAAAAACTCATAAAAATTGTAATAAATAAATTAAAAATCCAAAAACAATAATTAGGGTGCCTAAATTTTCCTTATTCTTTCTAGATTATAGGAAAATTACCTTCAGGGCTTTTTGAGATCCAAAATTATTTTATTTTTGGGTCTTAAGCCTTGCTGGACAGTACCCTCTGTTTTTCGCATTGTTTGATTTTTAATAAATAATTTACCCATTAGAAAAATTCCAAAAATTCACCAAAAACAGTAAAAAACTTAAAAAACTATAAAAACCATTTTTCCTTAATTTTTCCATTATTTTTGGAGTGTTTTATAAATTGTTGAAGTTGCCTTGCATTCATTTTATTTCATTTTCTCATCATTTAAAAAATCTAAAAAAAATATAAAAACAAATAAAAACCACTAAAAAAGATTCCCTCGGATTTCTGACTACATCGTAGGCTATTTAGCCAATCTGTGCTCCTTGAGTTCGACCCTGGGAGCTATACCAGGTTAATCCTCTAGCAGGACCACTTCTCTGTGTTTCATTGATTTATTTTCATTTGTGGTTCATTTTCTTGATTGACTCAGCCCGAGTGATTGAGGTCGCAACGACCATTTTTAGACCTTTTACCCCGATCGCTTAGGCGCGTCATCAGAATGGCGCCGTTGCCGGGGAGCACGGCTTTGTAGTCATTTTTCCATATTGTCTCTCTACATTATAACTGTTTTCTGACACTCTCTCTTTCTAATTTTTGTGCGAGGTACTGCGTGGAGAACTTGGAGTACACTTTTTGAGGACCCGCACGGGAAGAAGAGCAGGGAGAAGAAGAAGAATGTCATTTATTTGAGAGAACAATATTTTTGTAATAATTTAGGACTTGGACATTTGTGGACATTTGTAACTTCGCGGGTCTGTTTCGCTGAGTACCGGTGTACTCGGGGGACCCATTTGGATTTTCGCGGCTTTTATCGTGGTTTTTATAGCTAGCTGCCTTTTCCGGTGTTTACGCGGTTTCTCTCGAGCCCCTAGATTTAGGAATTTCTCTTGCTTGTGACGTAAATTTTTAAGGCCCAACACCTAATAGAATATCTGTTCCTATAGAACGTAATTGGACCTTAATAAAATTCACTGAAAAAGTTAGTTTAATTGGATTTGAGACCACGTGCCGTGAGGAGTCACATACAGCGCTGGCAGGACCCGTTGTGGCGGGCACCGAGTGACTCCCAAGATCGGACTCCGGACTCGATTCGGTTAGCTAACTATTGTTCTTCACGATCAATAGAAGTTGCTTGTCTAAGGCCGGTTTTTCCCGTTGCACCATTTAGGTAGTTTTATTCTGTCTTTAAATTCTGCGCGGATCACTTGCATGTAGAGTGCTGGAGACAAGGTACGCATTTCTTTCTCTGCATGCATCATTGATTTCTTCGCGCATCGGCTTTTTCATCTTCTCCCTCTGTTTTTGGCTTAATCATCAGGAGAATCGGAAAAACCGTTAGGCCGCTTGTATTTATTTTGAAAAAAATTAAAAAGAAAAACAAAAAAATTGGGACTGGATAACATTATTGACCCTAAAAGACACACATTAAAAATTTGTCTTGGGGAGAGCAACCCCCTCATTGTATGGTTTGGATGCGCGAGAGAGTGACCAGCACCCTAGGTAGAACCCTCCGGTGTTATTTCTAGCTGACTACCGACTCTTCCGTGCGGGCCAGTCGGTTGGAGTAGCATCGGGTATCCTAACAGGTCACGTAAGCGCTCTGATATCTTGCATGTTCACCAAATAAAATTGACAAGATAAATTGACCGATCTTTCACGGTCTTCAGATTGTGTTGCGTTGGTGAACCGGGGGTTTGCTTTGCGATCATATTTTCTCCAGATCCCATCCGCCCAACTCACCAGATCAAGATGATGGGTAGACGATCTCTTAGGCAGCCTCTGGCTGCACCGCTTTCAGGCGCGTCGACTCCATCATCTAGGTTGGCCCGTGAGAGTCGAGACCAGCTCTCCGGGCCCGAGTTCGATTCCACCCTGTTCCCCCTCGATCCCCTTTCTTCTGCTACTGAGAGACATGAGCCCGAGGAAAGACGAATTAATTTGACAGAACCTGAGTTAGGCTCATCTGATTTTGCAGACGTCCCTATGGCTGGAGCCGGCAGTTCAGACGATCGCCAGCCCGAACATTTTGTCTTAGACCAGGGAGCGATTAACTCCACCCTGATCGCGTCATTAGAGACAGTTCAGCAACAGTTACGCGATCAGGGGGCATTCATGATAGAGATGAGGAGGGAGTTGGAGAGACTCCGAAGAGAGCGAGACGAGCCGAGCGAGCCGGAGGACATTCCTGACGCTGATGCAGAGGCAGCAGCCGCAGCAGCAGCTGCCGCAGCAGCGGCAGCCGCCGCCGCAGCAAGACCGATGCGGGAGCTACACAACCCCGGATCTACACTGATGCACCAGTGGGTGGTGATACCTGCTATCGTGGGGGATTTCAAGTTCCCTCCGAACACCCTGCAGATGCTTCCTCATTTTCACGGACTCGCCACTGAGGAACCCCACCTCCATCTCCAGGAGTTTTTGATGATCTGTAGCACTGTCCACGACCGTCGTGTGGACCAAGATACGATTCGGATGATGGCCTTCCCTTTTTCACTAGCAGATAGAGCAGCCGCCTGGCTGAAACATCTAGGGAAGTTTGTTTACACCTGGGAGCAACTCCGCACCGAGTACTTGAACAAGTACTATCCACTCGGGCGGACGAATGCAGCAAGGGCCCTGATCAACAACTTCTCCATGCTCCCTAACGAGCAGTTTCACGAGGCATGGGAGAGGTTCAGAGAGCTTCTGGATAGATGCCCACACCACGACATTTCGAAGCCGAACCTAGTTCAGAGCTTCTTTAGTGGGCTGACGCCAGAGCTTCAGGGACTGGTGAATGCTTCTTGCGGCGGGTCCTACTTTGCCAAGGACCACAACCAAGTCTGGGCCATCTATGAGGAGATGTCAGAAAATTACATGGTGATGTCCCAGACTCGGTTGTACACACAGAGATCTCAGCAGCCGCCAGGACCTGTGCAGTATCAGCGGATAGCACGGGTTGATGCAGGTCCATCCAGTTCGTCCACAGTTGCAGCCGCACAGGCAGAGTCGGCCGCTGCGGACATGGGGATTATCAGCGAGAAGTTGGACCGCATGGAAATCATAGAGAAGAAGCAGTGCCAGGGCATAACTCAGATGGAGCAAATGGCACAAACTCTGAGCGACGTGAAGACCCATCTCTTGTGTCTTCAAGAGGCACAGACGGCTTCTCAGCCCCGTCTTCAGTCGCGAGGCGATCCCGGCGGCAGCCGCAGCTCGTCCCAGCGCTCCCGCTCCTTGCAGCAGCCTAGACAAGTTCACCTTGTACAGGCGGAGCCGTACCAGCAGCAGCAGCCCTCTTACCAGTCACCACCATCTCCAGACTTACAGATGGTGGTGTATCAGCCGGATCAGCCTCTGGATGTACTCCCACCAGCCCCTTACGATGCGGAACCGTTGATGGATGTCAACGGGATTTGGTATGACCGCCCTCAACCTGGAATCCGACGAGACCATCCCGGATTCAGGTGGGGGAATGGGGGTAACCAGGCCCAACAGCAGCCAGCCGGTCAGGGAGGGCAGTACTCCCAGCAGAGAGATCACCAGCAGCCCCCAGCATACCAACCACACCAGCCATCATCCTTCGTACCTCGTCCCTATCAGCAGCAGGGACAGAATTGGAGACGTGAGCAGCAGGCTCACCAGCAGCAGCATCCTTCCTCTTACCCCTCTCAGCCCCAGCAGCCTCATTATCAGAGAGGCAACCCGTCGGGCTCCCATGAGAGCCCCGCCATGAATGATTTAGCCCGCCTCTTCACAGAGCAGCAGGCTACATTTAGACGGGAGATGGACGAGTTCCGCCAGGAGATGCGGGACCTGATGAGAGGGAAGGCCGCCATCCCTGCACAGATCGAGCCTAATCCGAATAACTTGAAGAGGAAATCTGAGCAGGTAGTTCACACTGAGCCTACCACTTCTAGTGACTCATTTGATGTTATCTCGTCGGATCTATTTGATGCTGATTTTGTCACACTTAGGAGCGGTAGAAGACCAGCAGGAGGCGCCTCATCTGAGCGACAACACGAGGAATCATCTAGAGCGCCAGATGAGGAAGAGGAGAGCGGTACTGAAGCCGCACATCATGGTGACGGTGGTACTGAGGCCACCCGAGATGCTGATTCCACCGGCGGTACTGAGGCCGCCGTTTCACTACATCGAGGAAGTGGTACTGACACCACCAGCAGAGCCGAGCCAGCCTGCGGTACTGAGGCCGCAAGACGTCTAGTTGTAGAGCCAGCTAGAGGTGGTACTGAGGCCACCAACATTCATTCTGATAGAAATGTTGTCTTTCCTCGCATGAATGTATCTCAGAACTCTAATTTGAATAAAGGAAAAGGTTTAGTTTCTTCTGATCCCACTGTGGTGAATGATGTTTGTGAGGATCCAATCATCGAATCATCTAGGCCTATTCCTAGTCCTTCATCTGAGGAGGACCCTGTGATCCCCTTTCCTAGAGCCCTTGAGTTGGGGAAGGGGAAGAAAAAAGATAAAAATCCAAAAAAGAGAGAGCAGGAGGAGTTCAGCCAAGGCATGATAGACCGATTTCACATCCAGCTGACCCTCAACGAGGCTTTGCAGCACATTCCTCTTCTTCAGCGATCCCTAAGAGATAGGACCACAGTCAGAAGGAAGAAGAGGAACAAGACCGCAGAAATTCATGTGCTAACAAAAGCCACGTGTTACGCGATCCAGAACCATCTGCCGACTAAGAGGCCAGATTTAGGGGCCCCGTATGTCAGATGTCAGATTAGTGAGCAGAGGTTCGACCGCACTCTATTAGATAGCGGATCGTCGATCAACCTTCTTCCGGCAGCCCTTCTCGACCACTTAGAGTTGGGCACTCTTAGACAGAGCAGGACATACCTTCAGTTTGCTGATCGGTCTGTCAAGAGGCCAAAGGGGTTGTTGCGAGACGTTGTCGTCACGATTCAGGGTTTGCAATTCCCCGTGGATTTTGTCGTACTGGACATGGAGACCCCTGACTCGTTGACCGATTCCCCCATCATCCTCGGTCGCCCGTTCTTGGCCACAGCCAAGGCAGTGACTGACCATGACAGTGGGAAGGTATTCTTTCGCGTCGAGGGCGAGAGTATACAAATAGAGACGGTTAAGGACCACATAACCAGAGATAGATCCCGCTCACATGGCAGTACAGATTCAGAGCAGCTGACAGACGCAGAGCCAGACATCCACCAGGACTGTGATTTTGTGATCACAGATGATGAGGCAATTTGGGCAGATCCTGCAGCACAGACCATCCTCTCATATTCAGATACAGCTGATGCAGAGATGATAGCAGAGGATAGTCTGGAGAGCACAGCCCTGGTTCAGGATACTATTGAGTCAGCAGAGTCGGACCTTGATCGCGACACGATTTCCAGTGATGGTGGTACTGAAGCCACCCTGCTCTACGGTGGTACTGATGCCACCGAGTCTGATATAGATCCCTCGGATTCAGAGTCTGATTGGGCAGATTGTGATGATCAGATGCCAGATCTGGATCCACCTGAGCCTATAGATGAGGAGGAGGTAGAGGCAGAGCAGAACAGAGACAATGTAGAGGACCTGCCTTCTCCAGATCCAGTTTTTGAGAGTTCGTTATCATTTTCCCAGGCAAATTTGGCAGAATTGTCTGCATACACACATCTTCTTCAGAAGCCAGATTTGCCAGCACCCAGTTGTCCAGAGCTAAAGCCGCTCCCTACTTCGCTGAAGTATCGATTCCTTGCGGGAGAGTCTGAGATGTACCCAGTCATCATCTCTGCCGATCTGACTGGAGAACAAGAATCCCGTCTGATGGAGGTTCTTGAAAAGAATCGCAAGGCAATTGGATGGAGCGTAGCAGATCTCCATGGGATTAGTCCCTCGTTGTGCTCCCACCATATCTATTTCGAGGAAGGGGCAAAGCCGTCGCGTGAGTTCCAGCGGCGACTGAACCCCAACCTAAGAGAGGTTGTTATGAAGGAAATATCAAAATGGTGGAGTGCAGATTTTATATATCCCATTTCCGACTCCAAGTGGGTTAGCCCCTTGCATGTGGTGCCCAAGAAGACGGGCATCACTACCGTGATCAGTGAGTCGGGAGAAGAGATTGCTACACGAGTACCCACCTCTTGGCGGGTCTGTGTTGACTACAGAAAACTCAACCAAGCCACCAAGAAAGACCATTTCCCCCTGCCTTTTATTGACCAGATCATTGAGAGACTGGCAGGGAAGAGCCATTATTGCTTCCTGGATGGGTACTCGGGCTACAACCAAGTGGCCATCGCTCCTGAGGATCAGGAGAAGACCACCTTTACCTGTCCTTTCGGTACATACGCTTTTCGACGCATGCCATTTGGGCTATGTAACGCCCCTGCGACTTTTCAGAGATGCATGCTGTCGATATTTTCGGACATGGTAGGGGAGTGTTTGGAGGTCTTCATGGACGACTTCTCGGTTTACGGCGACGGATTCGATTCCTGTCTTGAATGCCTAGACCGAGTGCTCCAGCGATGTATTGCTACCCGCTTGGTTCTATCTTGGGAAAAGAGTCACTTCATGGTGACTCAAGGGACGGTGCTTGGCCACATCATCTCCAACAGAGGCATGGAGGTTGATCCGGCCAAGGTCGATGTCATTAGGAAACTCACACCGCCGTCCAATCTGAAGCAGTTACGGTCATTTCTGGGGCACGTTGGTTTTTATAGGAGATTCATTCATGACTTCAGCAAGATTGCCCGACCGTTGACTGACCTCTTGACGAAAGACACCGAGTTCCTTGTCGATGACAAGTGTCTTTCGTCCTTTGAAACTCTCCAGCAATGTGTTATTGAGGCTCCTGTCCTTCAGCCGCCTGATTGGTCTCTCCCATTCGAGATCATGACGGACGCCTCCGATTTTGCCGTAGGGGCCGTGCTAGGACAGAGGAGGGATGGAGTACCATTTGCGATACACTATGCTAGCCGCACATTGGATTCCGCCCAGCAGAATTATACGGTCACAGAGAAGGAGATGCTAGCAGTAGTGTTTGCCTTAGATAAATTCAGATCATATATCATTGGATCCCGAGTGACCTTGTACACAGATCACACCGCCATCAGGTACCTTATGTCAAAGAAGGATGCCAAGGCCAGACTTACTAGATGGATCCTTCTACTCCAGGAGTTCGACATTGAGATCAAGGATAAACCTGGAGTCAAGAATGTGGTGGCGGACCATTTATCCCGATTAGAGCAGCCTGAGGAGACAAAGCAGATTGATCCAATCAGAGATACCTTCCCAGATGAGGCGATCCTTGCTATCGCCTCACTCCCATGGTACGCCGATATTGTGAACTTTCTCGTTGCTGGGAAAGTCCCACAAGATTGGCCCAAGCAGAGGATTGAGACCTTCCTTGCGAAGGCCAAGTCTTACCATTGGGAGGATCCCATCCTTTACCACGAAGGAGGGGATAGTGTCTGGCGGCGGTGTATTCCTCAGGAGGAACACCATAGCGTCCTCACTTACTGCCACAAGCTTGAGGCAGGAGGACATCATTCGGGGAGGAGAACGGCACAGAAAGTGCTCCAGTCCGGTTTGTGGTGGCCTACCCTCTTCAAGGACTCAGATGAGTTCGTGAAGAGGTGTACTAACTGTCAGAGGATGGGCACTTGTGGACAACGTGATATGATGCCGATGCAGCCCATTCACTTCTGTGAGGTTTTTGACGCATGGGGCATCGATTTCATGGGTCCATTCCCTAAGAGTCAGGGATTTGAGTACATTCTGTTGGCCGTAGATTATGTTAGTCGTTGGGTTGAGGCTATCCCCGCCCGAGCCGCAGATGCGAAGACAGTTTGCAGATTTTTGAAGAAGCACATCATCATGCGGTTTGGGGTTCCACGAGTTCTGATTTCTGATGGGGGATCTCATTTCATCAACGACCAGGTAAAGGCACTTGCTAGAGAGTTCAGTATAGACCATCGTGTTGCCACACCTTACCATCCACAGACAAATGGTCTAGCTGAGGTGTCGAATAGGAAGATCAAGAATATTTTGCAGAAAGTCGTCCGCCCTGACCGAAAGAATTGGTCACAGCTTTTGGACTCGGTCTTGTGGGCATATCGGACGTCTTTCAAGACACCTTTGGGCACATCTCCCTTTCGCCTCGTGTATGGCAAGCCCTGTCACCTACCAGTTGAGCTGAGGCACAAGTCACTCTGGGCAGTTACAGACATATTGATGGATCCAGATGGTATAGGAGACCAGAGGAGGGCAGAGTTAGCCGCCTTGGAAGAGCTTAGAGATGCAGCTTTCTCAAACAGCCTACATTATAAGGAGAAAGTGAAGGAGTGGCATGATTCTCATATCAGCCACAAGCATTTTGAGATTGGACAGAAAGTATGGCTGTTTGATGCAAGGCTTAGATTATTTCCAGGGAAGCTACAGAGCAAATGGAAAGGACCCTATTTGGTCAGAAAGGTACACGATAACGGTAGCATTGATATATCTGAGTTATCTTCTGAGAGTACCTTCCGAGTGAACGGCCAGCGGCTCAAACCATTTCTAGATCATGAGCCGCGGGACGTTATGGTTGCCGCTATTCATTTTGCGTGAGATGTGGTCTTTTGACTCACATCTTTTACATCTCACGCCTGATTTTCACTGTTCCTCCGCCTGTATAGATCCAGTTGTCCATATCATTCTATTCTTTAGTCCCACATCCCGTCTCTCATCTTATGATTATGCTATACTTAGGGTGTACTTTACCCTAAGTATAGGGGGGATGTCGGACCTGTGAGTAGTCTCTTCATTCTTTCTGCTCTTGTTTTTGCTGCCTATACTTAGGGATATTTTACCCTAAGTATAGGGGGGGCAGATTCTGTATATTCTTCACTCGGCTTTCCCTTCATGTACAGCTTTCTATACTTAGGATTAGTTAATCCTAAGTATAGGGGGAGACCACCGAGTTCCTCTCATTTTATTCATTTATTCGTTCCTGTACTTAGACATTCCTTTTCACTTCCCTTTTACTAAGCACGAGTTATGTCATCTTCATCGCTCTTGATCACTCTGAGGACATCGCTCGAGCTAAGTATAGGGGGGGTGTATATATTTCATATATACTTTAGCCATAACTCGTACTTTGTGTGAGTGTGTTAATAAATAAAATGGCTAAAACTCACAAAAATTAAAAATTTTTCATGTACATAAACCTCTTTTATTCTTGCACATACATAGCTAGTGTACAAAGTATTTTTGTAAAAATGATTTCAAAAATCTTTTGTGTAAAGCTTGTGGAAATATTTTGTATCAAAATTATGTATATAGTACAAAATTTTTCCAAAATGTTTTGAAAATCAAAAGTTTGCAAAAACCTTGTGTAAAAGATTGTGAATATCAGTTTGCAAAACTTGCACTTCATGCATCATTCATTCATGATTTCAAAACATTTTTCAAAAATTTTTGCATGATTGTAAAATATTTGTAAATAGCATCTTGTGTACATATCTGTATATAGTTTTTCCTGGATGAGAGTTGACATTTAAACTAAGCCTGGAATTAAATTAAGAAATGGAGCTTGAACAAGATCTTAATCCACTTAACTTCAAGAGGAACCTTGTAGGACTTAGGGTTAAGGCTTTTCAGGTCCATAAGGACTTAATTCTTTGAGTCCACTAGGCTATGAGCATATGTCATCTTGATGAGCCTAAGTAGAGCACTTAACAACACACGCATGACTCTCAGAGACAATGTCTTCACTTGCACCTGCACTTTACACATGGCTCTCCACGGATGAGGTGGTGAGGAGGCAGTTTCCTTTGGCTTGGGGTAGCATATGAGGGTAGTACTTCTAGGCGGAACCTCTCTTCTTCTTATAGTGAAGGAAGTGCACCTCAACTGGGTCTAGTGGTGTTGAAAGCTAAAGACAGAAGCTGTGGGTTGCAATAAAGCTTCAAAAGAGGGATAGTCTACCGGCTCAAGGGGAAATTTCTTATATATGCTGCACCATGTAGATATGTTGTACAGAAGTTCTTGAAAAAAAAATGCAAAAATGCAAAAAGAACTCCAAAAAATTGGTGGGTCGGATTGAAAATTTAATAACCCCACCGGAGTATAAAGCAAAAGCTTATGGTATCCATGTTACATCTCATGAAGCTTGCAGCGGGAGACTTAGCTACACTGGCTAAGCTTCCAAAACTCTATACTTCTACCCCCTCTCCTTGAGCCGGTTGCACTTGAACTTAGAAGGGAATACCCCGCTTCTCGAGGAAAGAGTTGCTAGACCGAGGCATTAGAGTTACCAGGTTGAGGGAGGTTGTTTCTTTGTTACTTCTGAGGTGGGGAGCCACATATCACCTACACCGCAAGGAAAGATTCATGGTCATTAGAGTTTGTGTATGTAGACTTGTTCTGATCTGGTTTATTGAGGAGTCTTGCCCATAGATTGGTGGAACTTGGAGGCTGTTGAGTTTTAGGCTTAAGTCCAAATAAGGTTCCGACACATTAATAATCCAAAGATCTGATCGAGCTCCATATTTCAATTTAATGAAGGAAAATTTAATAAGTCAACCTTGATCCATGTACATCCTCTTCCTCTTTTTCTTTTTCTTTCTTTTTCACTTCTTTTTCAAATAAGTGTTTGCTAAGGGACTAGCAAAGTTAAGCATAGGGGGGTGATGAATACCCATTCATCACTCTTTATTCTTCTATTTTAGCTACAAAAACCTTTGCAAATACATGTAGATATGTGTAAATACAAATAATTACCAAAAGCATGCATTGTGTAAAAACCTATAATTAGCATGTTTTTGTGCACAAAATAAAAGAATAAAGAGCAAAAAGAAAAAGAGGGAAATATTTAGAATAAATATTGAGCAACCTAACCCAAGGGAGGGCTCAGCATGGGCCTGACCGCATAAAAGTCAAAGTAGAGGGAGATAGGAGCTCATGTGTATATACTTCTAAAATTATATTTTCCTCACCCAAAAATATGCTTGTACATATTTTGTGTATATTTAGAAAATATCAAAAACAAAATAAAAATTTAAAAAATCAAAAAAGTCAAAAAAATACCCTTTCACCATGTGCATAAACCACACCATTGTATTTATTTAACCTTGTAAATAAATTCAATTATTTTCTAAACTTTTTGTAAATATTCTATGTTACATATTGTAAATATATAAAATAACAAGAAACAAAACAAAAATCAAATAAAAATTACAAAATTGAAAATACAAAAATACATTGTATAAATACCATGTATATAAATGTATTCAACCATTTATTTCACCCTTGTATATAAGTGATAAAAATAAAATAAAAATATTCTTTTATTCCTCATTTTATCTTGTAAATAAATAAAATACAAAATGAGCATAAAAATACATAAAAATAACAAATAAAAAAATCAAAAATAAAAACTCCATATAGTGTACATATACCTATATATATAGCTACCCTATTTTTATTCCCAAAAATTAATTAAAAATCACCAAAAAATAGAAAAAAATAAAAGAAAAATATTTCATGTTTTGAGTTTTCTTTAATTCGGCCTATTTCTACCTTAAAATAAATAAACAAAAATCAACTGCACGTGGCAGCTTCTGATTGGTCCACGGGGGACTGTTGACCCCGGTCAACTCCCCCGCGGACTCCTTCCTTTTCTGGAAGAAGCGCGCCACCCCATCTTCTCCGATTTTCCCACGCGTCTCCAGGCTGTCTCCCACGCAAATCTCATGCCCGGATTCTTCGCCTATCATCCATCTTCCTCGCCCGATCTTCCGCCACGAAATCAACACCTTCCATCGCTGTCGCCCCTCAACCCTAATCGCCCCTGTCACCTTATATATTCTTCCCTCCGCCGCCTCCGCGCCCCATCTTTGGACCTTCTCCTTCTTCCCAGTGACCTCCATTGGCACCGCGAGAGTGACAGCAAGCGTTTGCCCTTGTTGCAGTGAGGCGAGGAGGCGAATCCACTGATCCGGCGTTCTTCGCCGCCGCTGCTCCGCCACCAGCGTCGAGCATCGAGCCTCGGGCCGAGACGACCCTCGAGGCTACGACCAAGAGCACCCCCTGCTCTTCCCCAGTCTCTCCAACCACCCAGGTAGAACCCTTAGGCCGTAGGATACCGTAGATTTTGATTTTTCAGTTACTGTTAGCGTAGCTCCGCCGCCTTCGCCAGGCACCTCCGACCACCCATCTTCCATTCCGACACCGCCATCATTTCCGCCAGACCTCTCCGCACCTTCTTCACCCATTCACACAACCCAGATCGCACAGGATCTGGGAATCGAGCTCCTCCGCCGACCACCCTCGCCGGAGCTCGCCATTTCGACTCACACTTCACCTTCACGCCGCCTAACCGGGTCGAGGCACTTTGCCCTCGACCCGCGAAGCTTCTGAACTATTTTGCAGGTCAAGAGGAGGCCGTCTGAGGCTTCTCGACATCTTCCCAGGAGCTTCTTCTCCGCCGACCTCGCCGGAGCCTTCCAGGGCTCGGCTGGGGCATCGGAGACCCGCAGCAGCTGCGCAACTTCACGCCGGATCTTCTCCGACCTTCAGGCGCAGCAGAGGAGGGCGGAGACACCTTCACGAGGCCGGCGAAGTTCGCCGGCCATCAGTTCTTTCACCATCCTCCAGAGCCGTCCGATGAGACCTCCGCTCCAGTTCTAATCCCAGCCGTCGATCTGTAGAGGAGCAGCAGCCGTCGATCAATCTGAGGATCTCATCTGGACTGTTGCAGCCGAGGAGAGAGGCGCAGGAGCCCAGCACCGCTTGATCTTCCACGTGGCCTCCCTCGGACCGTCGATCGAGCCCAAGAGCCGATGGAGTAACGCGCCATCCGTTCCCAGCCGTCAGATCACCCACGTGGCGCGCATCTAGCCGTCGGCTAATAAAGGGGTAAATATCGTAGGGCCCCCTCGTAGTTTGTCATTTCCTTTTTAGTACTGTAATTATTTTTAGAAACTTTTTCACTTAGGGTTATTTGCAGTATGGACCTCGTGCTTTATTTTAATTGCATGTATGCCCCTGTGTGTGAGTGACCACGTGCTTCGTCACGTGTGTATCTGGGCATTTTACATATATTGTCCTGTAGATCTGGAGTGTTAATGAATGCATGAATCTTTTTGTGTAATTGCAATTATACCCCTGTGAGCCTTGTTTATGCGCATGTGCGGATTTTAGTGGTGTTTTTGCAACCATGTCCCTGGGCTTTTGATACGAGTTATCAAAAGCCCCTGAGACTTGGTTTTTCTTGCAATTTGGTCCCTGTGTGCCCCAGCCACGCGCGACGCGCGTGACTTGCTGGGTATTTTGCACCTAGGCCCCCAGATCTTTGGGTATTTGCACTTAGGTCCCTGTGCACAGTGCCCCACTCTTATTTTTGAATAAAATATCAAACGACCTCCAAATCCAATGAGATTTTGACACATGGCTCCTGCCATGGTGTAGGAATTTCTATGATTTTTGAGGACATTTTTGATTTCATTTATTATTTTTAAAAATTCAAAAACCTCCTTTTTAGCCACTGTCTAGGTTTAAAAATAACAAAAAAATATAAAATCACCCCCAAAAATTCTAAAAAAATTAGGTATTGTAGTTTGCTTGTTGTTCGATTTTCCAGGCCATTTTGGCTATTTTTCATCAATTAAAAACCCTTAAAATTGAAAAACCCCTAAAAACTCATAAAAATTGTAATAAATAAATTAAAAATCCAAAAACAATAATTAGGGTGCCTAAATTTTCCTTATTCTTTCTAGATTATAGGAAAATTACCTTCAGGGCTTTTTGAGATCCAAAATTATTTTATTTTTGGGTCTTAAGCCTTGCTGGACAGTACCCTTTGTTTTTCGCATTGTTTGATTTTTAATAAATAATTTACCCATTAGAAAAATTCCAAAAATTCACCAAAAACAGTAAAAAACTTAAAAAACTATAAAAACCATTTTTCCTTAATTTTTGCATTATTTTTGGAGTGTTTTATAAATTGTTGAAGTTGCCTTGCATTCATTTTATTTCATTTTCTCATCATTTAAAAAATCTAAAAAAAATATAAAAACAAATAAAAACCACTAAAAAAGATTCCCTCGGATTTCTGACTACATCGTAGGCTATTTAGCCAATCTGTGCTCCTTGAGTTCGACCCTGGGAGCTATACCAGGTTAATCCTCTAGCAGGACCACTTCTCTGTGTTTCATTGATTTATTTTCATTTGTGGTTCATTTTCTTGATTGACTCAGCCCGAGTGATTGAGGTCGCAACGACCATTTTTAGACCTTTTACCCCGATCGCTTAGGCGCGTCATCAGCCCTCCACCGTTGGATCTCCAGATCCAACGGTTGAGCTGCATCGTCAACCTCCGATCGCTCTCTCTCACACGATCTCGACCTTGCGGAACACGCACCCCCTTCCTATTCTTGGCAGCGCATCTACCACCACAGAAGCCCGCTGACCTCCCCACGACATCCTCCACTCGTCCCTCTCCCTCGCCATCTCCCTCAAGCACCACCATCTCCACCATACTCGCCCCACGACGGCCACCAACTTCGCCAGTCCACCAGCTAACCCATCAACTTCTCCCTATAAATACCCAGCCACCGGCACCGTTCACCCCCATCCTCCACTCCAGAGAGAGTCCTTGAGCTCCAAGCTACTTATTGGTGACAGCAATTTGTTGAGTTGTCGAGCGAAGAGAGGTTTCCAACTCCGGCGAGATCCACGGCCGCCACCGCCGTGCTGCAGCCTCCCTCGAGCCGCTGCCTGAGCTCGGGACCCTACCGATCCCTCGAGCGACGACCCTGGAACTCCCAGCTGAGCTCCAATTCCCAGGTAACTCCCTCCATCGTTCTCTGATCTTCTTCTTCTTTTTCTTGCTTTTTCTTCAGCTTTTATTCGCCGTCGTTGACCATCCTCGCGCCTTCCAATCACCTCGACGAGCTTCGCGTCGAAGCTCCGATCATCGCAGTACCCTCCGCACACTCCGACAACGCATACCACGTTCCTCCGACGAGCAGCTCCGCCATTTGGCCGGAGCTCGTTCGCCGGACCACCTCACGCCATTTCAGGCCTCGCCGATCACTTCACTTCCCTCCACGAGCACCTGCACGCCTCGGCTATACGATTAACCCTTTGCAGGTCCTTGAGTATTCATTGGCCGGAACCTCGCCGGAGATCCCTTCGAGCTTCATCGACGCCGAGCTCCAGCACATCTCCAAGGATCGTGAGGCCACCGGAGGCTTCGCCGTGCACTCCCGCTGCTTCTGAGCTACTTGGGAGCTCGAGACGTCCTTCATCGACGCCTGGCGACCGAGGCGGAGCGAGCCCAGTCCCACCGGAGCACCGCCTTTCTCCTCCGCAGGTGGCGGAGGACCACTCGAGACGACGCAGCAGCAGCCGTACGATCATCCGATCGAACGGCCCTCGTTCTGCCACGTATTCCATCACCGCGACCTTCCTCGACCGTGCATCGCGCTTCTGATCCTACGCCTCGCAAGTCGCCACGCATCTTCATCTTGATCCAAGGGCCTTCAGGCCGCCACGTCAACGCATCCGAGCCTCGTCCTCCTAAGCTTAGGCTCGGGTGACCCGAAGCTGCACCGAGGCTAGACCGAACCTCCAGAAGATCCGAGCCTCCGACGCCCTCCGAACCTAGGTCGGCCACGTGAGGAGCACGTGCGACCTGGGTTATTTGCACAGACGCCCCTGAAGCTTATGGAAATTACAAAAAGGTCCCTGTGAAGTAGACCCACGTGAGGAGCACGTGTTCCGTGGAGAAATTGCATACAAGTCCTGCATGTTATCGGTAATTGCATTTTAGTCCCTGTCAGCATGTTTGATTTTTGAAGTTTCAATTTCCAGTATTGCATTTACGCCCTTGTGTTTGCACGTGTCCATAGAGTACATTGTTCATCATTTTAAGATTCTAAAAATTGCATGTTGTTGGAAATTTTGTCCTCTGCCTATCAGTACACGTGTATGATTTTTGTAGGCTTATTTGAATTATTTAATGAATTAATTGGTTCATTGTTGACATATTTTGCCCAGTGATGCCTTTTGATTTTTAATTAATTATTTGTGCCTTCAAAAATTATCAAAAATTCACAGTAGCTTAAGGACACCATTTTTAACACACCATTAAAAATTTCATAGCATTTTCACGCATATCGAGGCCTAAAATAAATTGTTTAGCGATTTTCTTAAATTAATTTTAGTAAATTCATTTCACAGTAAAATTAAGTTCTGTCAATTTCCCTAGGTCCCTTCTCATTAGAGCCACCTAGGGTAATTTTAGTTCTTGAAAAATTGTGATTTGATATTTATTAAAAATTAAATTCTGAAAATCACTCTTTCTGTTTCTTTAATTCACAGTAAATTCATTTTGAGTCGAAAAAATCCAAAAAAATTAGTGTAGGTCATTTTCATCATAAATAACTGTCTGGCCAACTTTCATTATTTTTTGGACTTCATTTGATACATCAATTAAATTTAACGTTAAATTGGCTAAGATTTGTCTGCATATGTCTGCATAGAAATTAAAAAGACCAAAAAAAATATATTCCCGAAAATCTCACACTTGGATTTTGCTGAAATTTGACCTAAGGAGACAGTTGCCTCCCTGAGATCGACCTTGGACTTCACCAAGTAAAAAAAATTTTGCCGCTTGAAATTAACTCGAATCTGATTAAAGTGGTTTTTGATTAACCTCTCGTATCCGACTGCAACGAACGACATCTAATTAATTTGGACATTAATTTGCTCGAATTAACTAAGGGTGCTGGGAGCGATGTCACCAGGGGATTAGAGTTACCTTGTTGAGAGAGGTTGTTTCTTTGTTACTTCTGAGATGAGGAGATATATTTCACTTACACCGTACAAGTAAGAATTCATAGTCATAAGAATTTGTGTATGTAGACTTGTTCTGATCTGACTGTTGAGGTGGCTTGAATAGGAGTCTTGTGGAACTTAGAGGCTGTTAGGTTTTAAATCCATATCCCATTAAGATTCCGACATACTAATAATCCAAAGGTCCGACAGAGCTCCAGACTACATTTTTATGAAGATAAGTCTAAAAGTCAATATTATTCTAACTTCTTTCCTTTTTCTTCTTCTTTATTTTTGTTTTCACTCATTTTCCAAATAAGTGTTTGCTAGGGACTAGCAAAGGTAAAGTTTAGGGGAATGATGAATCCGCGATTCATCGCTTTTATTCTTTTATTTTAGCTTCATTTTCTTAGTCAAACACCTGTAAATACCCACTAATTTCATAATTTTACCATTTTTGCATGAATTTGTTAAAATTACATTTTTAACACTTTTTGTATAAAAATAAAAAAATAAAGAAGAAAAGAAAGAGAAAGGAGGTATTTATGCAATAAATACAGACTGACCCGAATCTCGAGAGAAGGTCAAGACTTGACCTGATCGAACAGGAATAAAGTAGGGGGAGATAGGGTCTTCTGTCAAAAATCCAAAAATATTTTGTAAATAATTTTTATGTATATTTGTACAAAAATTACCAAATTTTATTTGTACATAATTTGACTTCAAATTAATTATTTTTGTAACAAATGTTGTAAATAAAATGTGTTGTAAATAATAAAAATAAGTGTAAAATAAAATAATGTATATATTACAATAATTACACAGAAAAAGCCGCAAAGTGACAATTGAAACACCAATTTCGGCTCCATACGAGCTCAAATCGACCTAATCAACTTCCATCATACTATAAATTAAATTATCTTTCAAATGGTTGTGGTTTCATGATTTTTGGAGTTACGGTTAAAAGGTCAGTTTTCTGGGGTGTCTTGTGGAGGTTTTCCCATTATTTATTGTATATATTTATTCATATTTATTTTTACATATAATGTACATATTTATAAATAATATTTTCATTAAAAATAAAGAAAAAATAGAAATAATAAATTAAAAAAATTGTGTTTATAAATTATTTCCCTATGTGTATATATTTATAGTGTATTATATGTATATATTATGTGTATACAACTAACTTCCTTAAATAAAAATCACCAACAAAATAAAATATCTCACAGTAATTAATAATTTAATTTAATTATGAAATTTTATTTATTTATTTATTTATTTAATTCATTTATTTGATTTGAAAACATTCCATGTATATAAGATTTGATTTTCTACCTTAAATAACCACCATTAAGGTGGCTAATTAAGTTTTGTAAATTAATTTTTTTAATTATTTTATTTAATTCCGAATTTTATTTTTTTTAATTACTTTATTTATTTAATTATTTTATTTATTTAAATAACCAATAAACATCTTCCTCATTTGTAGATATTTTCCATTTTTTAATTTTGTCTTCTTTTAATGGGCTCCTCCTCCCTCATTTTCTCTTGATCGACCTTTGTAGAGAGGAGCCCGATCTCCGACAGCTTTCTTGTTGAAGAAGGGTGCCTAGCCTCCGAGCCGTCCGGTGACAGTGCGTCGGCCTTCGTCGAGGTCATCATGGTATTTCCGATCCCAAGGTGAGATCCAATTTATTTCCTTCATTTTTCCCAGGTAAAATCGTAGTTTAAATTTTGCTCTCATTTATTAGGATTTAGATCTGAAAAACCTAAAAATTTCACCAAAAATTTTTCGTCCGACACTGAATTTTTCATCTCACATATTGATCCTCACATATTCACGTTCTACCTCACACAATCTTCCACCTCCGATCACGCACGGTGACCGGAGTCACGGATCTCTCTTCCATATCACAAGATCCACCCATTCACAGTTCCCATTTTTGTGTATAAATAAAAAAACGTAAAACTATTCTTCTTGTTTATCTCATAACCATTTTTGCAGGAAGAATTAAAAAAATTGTTCTTCTTTTCTCTCTAACCTTTGTTTTGCAGGAATAAAGAAAAATAATAAAAAAATATAATTCTTATTCTTTTTCTCTAACAATTTGTTTTGCAGGTCAAAATAAAAAAATAAAAAAAAACATTTAAGTCGCTTCCTGTTCTAGGCCCTTGCGCCGACCCGTTGCCCCCTCATCGTCGCTGCGGCCTCGCTCTCCCGTACGGGGCTCCGGTCGCGCGCACGCGCGACCTTCCATACTCCAGCGGCGGAGGCCAGCGTCGCCCGAAGCCTCCCTTAAAGAAAGAAGAACAGATGGCGGTGCCGGCTCCTTGGTCTCCTTCCCCTTTGGGCTTTGGCTTGAGAAATAAGAAACAAAGGAACCCTTAGTTTTCAATAAAAAAAGGTAGGTAATTTGCATTTTGTGCCTCACTTTTTAGTTCATGTTAATTTCTGAGGCAGAAATTATAAAATTGCACTTAAGTCCTTGTGTGTTCAGACATGGACTTGCTTGATCTTTGTGATTAAATAAATATTTATCATGCTCTGAAAATTATGCGAAAATTTGTGTAAGCTCATGCTATGTGCCTTAACGTTGCGTAAATTTTTCGTTGATTTTTATTACCATTTGACATATTAAAAAATAAAAAACATTGCTATTTTGTCTGCCCGTAACTGAAAAATTCATAAAAATTCGAAAACTTGCTTAAAAAATCCAAAAATATTACTGTAGGTGTGTTTTAATCTCTTTTAATTTCTGTTGAATTTTTATGCATTTTTCATTTATAAAAACCAAAAAAATACGAAAAATGAAAAATATTAAAAAAGTTGTAGAAACTTTAAAAAAAATCTAAAAATAGTAATTTTAGATTTCAATTGTAGATATTGTTTTGTAGTTTGTATTAAAAATAAGGGATTTTTACCCGGCAGACCCTGTAATCTTTTGCAATTACCGCTACGACCTTCGAAACATCCTAATTCCTCCCCCGACCTCGTAAACTTGGTACGTCTTACCCAACAAACTTGCCGTCAATTTTAACTATATTTGAGTCAATTACTTGGGTTAGTCTTGAGTTAACCCAACCATTTTACAACCAAAACAATTAAAAAATAGGAAAAGAACCAAAATAATAAAAAAATAAGAAAAGAATCCTTCAAGCTAGAACCATCAGCTGCAGCGACGTGGGGGGTGTTCCCCAGCTCCAAGGGTGCAGCAGCGGGAGCAGCGGCTGCCGGGGGGGTCCATCTCGAAGGATGCAGCGACGTGAGGGGTGTTCCCCAGCTCCAAGGGTGCAGCGGCTGCCGGGGGTCCATCTCCAAGGGTGCAGCGGCGCAGGGGGCATCTCCAAAGGTGCAACGACGCGTGCGGGGGGGAAGGGGGGCAGCGGCTGCTGTCCAAGGGTGCAACGGCGCTGGGGGGAGACATCTCCAAAGGTGCAGTGGCGCGCGCGGGGGAGAGGGCGAGCAGCGGCTGCCGCGGGGGGGGGGGGGGGGGCATCTCCAAGGGTGCAGCGGCGCATGCGGGGGAGAGGGGGAGCAGCAGCTGCCGTCCAAGGGTATTCCCCGTTGTGAAGAAGGGGTTTTTGAGCAGTCGAGACCTCATCGAAATATAGAACAAGTATTTATATGTGGCTGCAGGGGATTCAAGCTTCCATCTTGGATGGGAGATGGATGCTTCACTAAACTGAAGGAAATTCACTTTTGCGAGATGAATTGCTGCACATCGTTATCACCCATCGACCAACTACCTGCTTTGGTCAAGCTTGCACTATACAATATGGATAGCTTGCAAGAATTGGTTCCAGGCCGAAGTATTGAACCTGTCGATATTAACATTATGAATCTAACAAAAGAGAAACAATTCTCCTTCCCAAAGCTCTGCCGGCTTGAGATTTGGAACTGCAACAGTTAGAGTTACTTCAGCTTTACAAGTTCCCTTCTCTGGAGCAAGTCGAGGTTAATGAATGTTCGAATCTTGAGCAGATGGAGCCTCCCTATGACATCCCATGTCCCCTGGAAGAGGTTACGATATATAAATGTCCCAAGTTTCATTTCACGCTGGATCCTCACTCTCCGCAACCATCAAGGAAACTCAGTATATATTAGATGACGTGGCAACTTCATTGGAAGAAGATTAATGTTCTCCAGTTGCTCTGTGGAGTTCGGGTAACTTCTTTGCCAAATGCTATTCCTCTTTCAAGGGTGCAGCGGCGGCGTGTGCGGGGGGAAGGGGAGCAACGGCTGCCGTCCAAGGGTGCAACGGCACCGGGGGGAGACATCTCCAAGGGTGCAGTGGCGCGCGCGGGGAGAGGGCGAGCAGCGGCTGCCGGGGGGGTAGGCATCTCCAAGGGTGCAGCGGCGCGTGCGGGGGAGAGGGGGAGCAACGGCTGCTGTCCAAGGGTGCAGCGGCGCGTACGGGGGAGAGGGGGAGCAGCTGCTGGGGTTCGACCAGGGGCATCGCCTGAGAGGGGGAGCAGCGACAGCCTGGGGGGCGGGGGAGCGGATTCTGGGGATCGACTCCACTCGGATGATGGAATGGCACTAAATGTAAATTTGATAAACAAAACGAGTAAAATATAAAACAACATAACGGAAATGGGTTAAGTTTAACGGATAAATAAACGTGGATTAACCACAGGGTCTGTAGGGTAAGGGTTAGCAAGTTTACGGGGTCGAGGGAGGAATTAGGATGTTTCGAAGGTCGTAGCGGTAATTGCAAAAGATTACAGGGTCTGCCGGGTAAAAATCCCTAAAAATAATTGCAAGGAGTATTGGGCACTTAAAATATTTTGAAGTTGCAAAATACTTTTGGTTGTGCACTGTTTGTCTTGTTTTGCACTATTTGATTTTTAGAAAATCATAAAAACATCAGAAAAAGTTAAAAATTTTACCAAAAATATTCTAAAATATATAAAACACAAAAACATTTTCTTTTTAATTTTCTGATATTTTTAAATAGTTTGAAAAATACAAAAAAGCGGTGTCGTGTTGTTTTTAATCCTTTGTCTTATTTCGAAAAATTAAAAAAAAAATTAAAAATAAAAAACCACTAAAAATCATTTTCTGAAATCATGCTCCTTGTTTTCGACCTTGGTCGCTATACCAGGTAAAAAGAATAGTGAAAACTGCTTACATTTGCTCTCATTGATTTATATTTTATTAAGTGGTTTAAATATAAATTTTTCTTGATTACCGCGCTTGGCGATTTGGGTCACAACGACCATTGTTTATTTACATACTTAACCCGAGTTGTCAGGCATGTCATCAATACCTAAATATACTAAAAATATAGAAATAAATTATTTTTTGTAGTTTCTAATAGTTTTATCTATTTTCGATAACTTTTTATTGGTTTTTTTACTAATTTTATGTATTTTAAAGTATTGAAATATACAAAATGGTGCAAAAAATACACAAACTAGTTAAAGTTTAATAATTATGAAATGATAACGAATTAACATAAATTTATTTTTAATATGCAGTATATATGATAAAGGAGAATGAGAAATATAAATCAATATTTTTGTATTTTCACTAAATTTTTCTGATTTTTATAAGATTTTTAGGATTTAGGGATTTTAATTTTTTTATTTTATATTTTTTAGTTATTTTTGGATATGTATCAGATAATATAGCAATATAAATAATATACATTTTGGTAATTTTTGGAAGTGATTTTCTAACTTTTCTTATTTTAATAATTAAACAAAATAAAGATGTGTGTTTTATTTTCAATAAATAGGAAAACTCAATAAAATACAATGCGAAAAAATATGTCATCAAGCAATATGGCAGGTTCTTAATTAAATTTTCCTATAACTTTTAGACCAATAACAATATTTATAAAGGTAAATATGTAAAAAATAAAAAGTCACTGGTTACAAGGACTTAACTACAGTTACAAAAAACTTTAAATGTTTTTATAATAGGTCTCGAAACTAAAGGGGCCCTATGTAATTTTCATAAAAAAGGTGCCTCCTGTGGGAGACAATGTGAGGTGGCATGAATTGAACCTATATGCAATTGTAATAAACCTAAAGGGTCCAATCACAATTATTTCACAAAATATTACATGCATATAAATTTTTACAAGACTGAATAAAAATACAAAAAGGTAGTTAGAGGTTCTTGTAATTTACCCCTCAAAATGCATGTTGATGGATGGTTCAGATCTCTTCACTTAAGCATATCAACAGACCACAACGTTTGATACCTCTTCGCGCGTGGATGGCCAATATTAGATCTTGGCACTCAATCAAATAGCCCTGAAGCTAGGCATCCAACGACAACTGCACCACCTAGATATAACTCCTGATCTGGTAGCTAAGAATCCATCAGGAAGAATGGGAAGAACATGTCCCTGAAGTTGCTTCGAATCGCACCATCTCGTGACTCCAATCTTCAGTATTTCTGTTAAAATGCTCTTTGGATCCCATGAATGATTTCGCAATGGGTGATGTGCTTGGTATGGTCCAGGTCCCATCGATGGGGACCTGAAGATCAAGAGATGCATGGGAACCTGGAAGCTTCTCATGATGAGTTGATTGGCTTCTAAATGAGGCCTTTGGCATTGAAACCTACACAGGAAGCACAAGGGGATGAGGGTGAAGGTTTTTGCCACTTTTAATGGGTGGAGTGAAGTCAGAGTGAGGTAGGGTGGAGAGATACGATGAGGCAGTAGAGTTGGACCTCGAAGACATGATCCTAGGTGAATGGACCGGGCTGGAAGGTGGAGGAGTGGATAATGAATTGAATGGTGGCAAAGGCGCGGTAGAAACAAGGCTAGAACAAGGGGATAATGGCTGGAGCTCTAGAGCTCCGACGTACGCTAATTTGGAAAATACACTAAGACCAAATAAAAGTGTGAAATAAAGACTGAATCAAAATGCTAAATGAAAATATGTGAAGAAAACCTAACCTAAACATTGACAAGGTTGTAGGAATCCCGGAGATGGTGTTGTCGGAGTGAAGCTCCTAGCTTTGAGGATCAACGCCAAAAGTCCTTTTTCCATGTCGATGAACGATGATTCCTCTCCCTATCATGAAGAAGACTCGATCCTAAGTATGTGTTGGGGTTACAGAGCCCTAATGGCAGATCAAAAATAAAAAAATGGCGGAGATGGAGTAATTTATACACAAGTGATGAGGGATTCCAAAAATAGGGTTTGAAGTGGTACGAGGTACGTACGATGAAGAGTAGTGGCTGGTGTGATGGAGGGACATGTGGTGTAGAGATTTCATGAAGGAATCGTGCCAAAAAGATGCAATCATCGAGCATCTTAAAAAGGAGAAGAAGAGGACTCAGCGGTTCTGACAAGGATAGGTCTAGGCAATGGATAGTTGATCGGCGGGTCAACCAAGGAGAGGTGCCTATTTATCCATATAGGCACGCTACACAATAAAACAATAAATAAAAAGAAAGGAAATAACTAATAAAAATGAAAATAATTTTATTAATTAAAACTCAAAACATGAAAAGTGTTTCTTATTTTTCAAACTAATTATGGGTATTTTTATTTATATTTAGAACCTAATTTATTAGGTACTTATTTTTATGTATATTTACATGTACTTTCCCATATATTATGTGTTTTTTTATTTTTTATTTTTTATTTTATTTTCATATGTACATATTTTATATTTTTGTAATATAAGTAAATACATATTTACATCTTCTTATTCTATTTCATGATTTTATTTATATACTTAAATAAATATGAGCATTTACGTTATAGGTATAGTATATATATTTTTGTTTTATAATTTATTTGAATTTTAATAGTTTAATTTTATATTTTTATTTTTGTATATTTCTAATAATATTTACAAGTATTTAAAAATATAAGAATAGTAAAAATATAAAGAAGAAATTAAATGAATAAAATATGTAGGTGTGTAGTACCATGAGACCTCAAAAAGTCAGCTTTTTCATCTTAACTCCTTTTTAAATGAAACCACCATTGTTAAATAGATAATTTAATTTATAAAATAATGGATGTGATTTTGATGAATTTTTGCCTTGTATGGAGAAGATATTGATAAGTGAAGTTTGATTTATAGTTTTTCATTTGTGCATCATAGTTGCACAATGTATTATTTTTATATGAAATTATTTTTATAATTTCTATATATTAATATGTAAAAGTTTCATGTTGGAAAATCTTTATTTGAGAGTGTAAAATGATAATTAAATAGGTCAAAAATGGATATTTCAGGGTATAAAATTAGTGTTTTGAATGTATGATCTATATTTATTTGCTCCGTCTCCCCCTATTCTATTCATGGTCGACCAAGTCAATTATCAACTTAGTCTCAGGGTTTAGGATCAATAAATATCTTTGATATTTCTTTTCTTTTCTTTCCTTTATTATTTTATTTTAGGTTTAAATACGAGTATTTATATAGTATTTACAAGTTAATTAATGAATGTTATTTCAAGCTAATTAATGGTATTTACATGTAATTTTATAAGGATTTAAGGCCGAAATGAATGAATAAAGGTGATGAAATGGAGATTCATCACTTACACAGATGTCAGCGAGGAGAAAGGTGGCTGGATAGAGATAATCCACCTTATCGAGCACCATCTCGGCAAAGGTTCCCTGGTCCTTAGTCTAGGTTGAGTTGAGCTGCTAGGTCAATGTATTTTAATTCCTTAATGTAGATCTAGGTCTAGCTTCACTTAATTTCAATCCAATTAGCTTTAAATTTCAATTCGTACTCCGTTGGAGCACTAGGCTCTGACCATCATTTCAATGTGATCTGATCAAGTATCTCGACCTACAAATGCCACCACTTCCTTCCTCGCCGTCTTCTCCACATGAACCCCTCATCTCATCATCTACATCCTGCAAGGATCTAGGAATATGATCTTCATCCTCCGTCATCTGCTGGAGCTCTCCACCCACCTCATTTTGCGTGCATTTCAGCTTCAATTAGGGTTGAGGAGATAGCCCTCGAACCTGAGTATTCTTTTTTGCAGGAGATACCATCAGTAACTCTAAATGCAACATGAATCGAAGAAGGAGGTTCCCATGTGGTTGGACTAAGCACAACTCTATATGCCTCCTCCAACGAGGCCTGAATCAGTTGAAGCCCTCTTGTAGGTGCACAAGGCTTCTAGGAAGCCTTGGAGATGAACATCATTAAGAAACACTACCGAAGCTCGGAGCATTTGGAGATCGAAGCAAGGAACATGGAACATTCTTCCATGTTCTTCCTCATAGGTTCACCGTCGTTGGACCAAAGGAGCAGCCAAAATCTATCCTGGGATGTTGATTTTAGGGTGAAGTAGTGCTTAGTCCTAGTTGCTCGGGTTTAAGTGACAACATGTGGATGCACAACAACCGTTGATCTAGACCCTACGTGCCCCGCACGTAGATCCAAGGGTAATTTATTTTGATACCCTCATCTTATTTTGTATTTTTTTTCAATATTGTAAATATTTAAATAGCGTAATATGTTGGGTTATAATTGTAACTGGAACCCCGAGGTTTACTATATTTGCACTTAGGGTCCTCTGCCTCATGTGTTGGCAATGTGAGACATTTGTAAATTTTGCATATGAGACCTTGTATTTTTTAGATCGGTTATTAAATGAAGTTTATGTTTCTAAATATTTCAAATAGGTTCATGTTCCTATATTAGTTTATTTTCTCATATTCTGTGCATATTAAATAGTTTTATTACTCAAAAATTGTAGGAAATTAATGTAGATGCCTAGTATCATGCTTTCTCATGCAAAAATTTTATTTTAATAGTTCAGTTAATTTTCTTATTTATTAAAAATCTAAAAGATGCATTTTTCTTGTCTAAATATAAAAACCATAAAAAATAAAGAAATTTTTAAAAAAACATTACATATATTATAGAGTTATCTACCACATGTCTAAAATTCATAAAAAAACAAAAAATATAAAACGTAAAAATCACAAAACTCTACAATCATAAAGAAAATTAACAAAAATTATATCAAAATCCAAAATATATCTTTTTGATTTAGTTTTTTTCTTATTATATATATTATATATTACATATATATTTTTTATTAATTTTGGACTTAATTATATTCATTAAACCTAAAACAAATGTTAAAATTTAATCTATTCATTATTTTGTTATATTTTTTATTTTTAAACTATATAAAATTAGTAAAAATTTCTATATAAATTATTAAAAAATAGAGAAAAATATAAAAATCGCAAAACATTTTATTTCTAGAATTTGAGTACATTTTAATTTAAATAAAAAGATATATATTGACTATATATTCTATATATTATGTATAATACATTCCTTCCAATAGGACACGGTCCTTCCTGAGTTAGGAAGGTCCCAGTGCAGTTTAAATATTTGTATTATAATGTACAATTTCGTGTGTGTTTTTGTATATGTAACTTAAATTTAAAATACAAATTATATACATATTTTACTACAGTGCTTGTATTTCTTACAAAAAGAGGGCGACCATCATGAATTCAAGAAGGATGTGTCTTATTGGAAGGGCCACTTATAATACATGTATTATTTATATTATTACATATAATTATTTACCTTATTTTAACAATTGAAAAGGAATAAAAAAATTACAAAATTGAAAAGAAATTTAAACTTTAAAAATATAAAACAATAAAAAATCCATAAAAATATTAAAAAACTACATAAAATAAGAAAAAATAGAAAATATAATTAATTAATTAATTAATTAGAGATAATTATTAATAAATGTTACCTACACTGATTGCTCCCAATGTTCGACACTCAAATTAATTAGACTTATGCACATCTTTATTTGAGTTATAATAAATTTTAACTCACATCCGTATTTAATTGATTTGTCATTAATTATGGATTAATTGTTATTTAATTGATAGTTGGTCAACACAACGATTGCTAGTCTAGCTTGTTAACTTTGCAGACCGGTTATTCAGTTAAACACTAGAATGCAACTAAATGCAATGGATGGAATATTTTCATTTTTATCGACTTGCATTTTGGTCCATGGTTATGACTTAGAGTTTCATGTCTCATTAATTTCTCTTCAGTGTTAACCATAAATATATGTGATCATTCAAATCACATACCAATTATTCACCATTGTGCTTGAGAGAGAGAGAGATCCTACCTAGAGAGAGGAGTGGTCATCATTACATCGAAGGACTGTAGAGACCTACAACTTTAATGGAGTTACATACGAATGATCATGAGTTGGAAAGGCAAGCATCAGATCTAAGGTATGTATCCAACTTGTTGGATCTAGTATTATATATAGAAACAAAAAGAGCATCTCGTATCATGCATTTCTGATATATTGATTTTGACTTTCAAGTAAAAAAAATCAGCATGATTGATCAACTTTTTTTGATTGATCGATCAAGTTTCAAATTCAATCCAACAGTTATATCAGCTACTTCAGATCAATCAATTTTTTCCATATGATCAATCTTGCTTTTAATTCCGATCGATCAACTTTTCTATCTGATAGATCAACTTTTGAATTATGATCAATCAATTTTTTTGTCTGATTGATAGACTTTTCAGTTTTGATCGATCATTTTTTTCTATATGATAGATCAAGTCTTTGAATTCTGATCGCGACTTTTTCCATCTGATTGAACATTTTTGTCACAAATTTTTTAGAGTTGATTTTATTTCTATTTGTTCACTAGCACCCATTTTGAGCCTCAATGATTGTGGGGATCCTAAGGGTTATAAATAGGACCTTAGAGAGCTGACACCAAAGACATACTACTCGTTCTCTATATTCTTCATTCTATAATCTACGAGAGAATTATAGAGCTACTTTCTGCTCCGCACTTCATGCCTAATGATCTGAAGTTTTGCGATTAGTCTTTCAAGCATGCTCCCCGCGATGTAAATTTTGTTTATCATTTTGTCTTATACTTTATTTAGTTTGTTGTTGAGATTATAAATTTCTGTACTATTGTACTTGTAGATTAAGTTGAGCTCTCATGTTGTAATATGAGTAAATTATCCACACTAAATAATCTAGGTTAGTGGAAAGACCCGTTTGATTTACGTTAAAAGCTCGAGTCAGGAGACTATGGTCGTGAGTTTTAACTGGGAGGGTTTCAAGCTTTGATTTATTATTCTTTATATGATTAAAAATACTATGTAACATTGTCTTTATTTTAAGGATATTGTGTTCCTAACGATCCGATTATATCATCTGATCCGTTAAGCACCTATAATTTCTGCCATCACTCATATTGCACTTTATTTTATAGTTTTAAATGTAATATATATATATATATATAATAATAAAACGTGTGGTATTTTCTATAACACACATACACTTTAATGGAAACAGTTGTGTTTTTCTTGTTTATCATATTTTCATACATTTAGCTTCCAAATGTTAACCACTAAATGTTAAATAGGATTTGTACTATTATCTTTCGGATGGGTGAATCTAATATCTGGGAGCATCATATTTGATATCAGATTAAGAATATTTCAAAAACATATTCAATATTTAATGACTATGAGTAGTAATAAAAAATCACTAATGCATTAGGATCTCCACATACTGTCATCAAACATTAGAAATCCATTCAAGTGAAGTCTTAAAATACATCAAGAACAAGCTAAAATAATCCACAATGTGATGCTTGATTTTATGAGGGGTTCATGCAAGTATTTGACTTCGACTACGAAGTTGGCAACTATGATTAACATGCTCCAGCAGTGCCAGGAGACATCAGAAGTTCAATGCGAGCGGATCCTCTACAGTAATGCAGAGGTCCGTAGTGGAATTAAGCTTAAAATCAAGGGGTCCTCATGGAATCTCACTTTTTGTGCACCTATACCGTGTGAATTCGTTCGAACCGCTCGATCAAGATTGAACGGATCGAGCTGAGCTTGTTTCTCCAGTAGACCTCTACATTAATGCAAAGGATCCGCTTCCAAGTTCAATGCCCAAGTAAAACAATGAGAAGGTTTTCTACATACCTTGGAAGATGAATCAACTTAGGGACTATAGACGAGACTGTATAAAGGAATTGCGATTATTACCACTACTAAGGCAAGGAATTAGGATTTGAGGGGACATAAATTGAGAGTTTGGACACACTTGTCATATATTAGTTCGATGGTTATTTTATTATTTGAAATAAATTGCGTTTATCTCCATTCCTAAGAACAGATCTTCAATCACGATGACTGATTCAGCTGTTGTTTTTTTACCTATGATTTTTATTTCGTGGATCTGCACGAAGCAGGCAGAGTACAGGTGCAAAGTTCCAGAAAAACAGAGGATGTGTGCATTTCGCAAAGGTGTCGTCCTCTGGAACAGACAGCGACGTCCCTACTCGAACCTTCTTGATCCCTTCGCCACTTTTCCACACACCACCTGTTGCTCCTCGTCGGTCCTCTATAAAACTATCATAAGTTCCTCCATCCTCCGGTGCCTTCCGAATCTCTCAGCACAACTCTCCCTTCACATTATGGCTTCCTGCACCGTTCCTGCAATCGCTTCGTGCACAACTAGCTCGTCAGCCCACGCCCTCAAGGCGACAAAACCCATCAAGAACACCACGCTCTCTTTCCTCCTCAACAACCCAACCAGCCATGTTCGATTCACATCATCCAGATCCAACCTCCCGATACCCAGAGCCGCTGCCAAGAAGGAAGGAGGCTCATCCGTTGACGTGCATGTCGAGCAGCCAGCCAAGGAAACCTCTGTCGAGCGCCGTGGCCGCCGCGCTCCTGCACCCCTCGACATCTCCTCCTTCGGTATGTAAACCCCTCGCACTCTCTCTTTGAGCTCCACGTAGCTCAGTGGTGCTCAAGTAACTAATCTGGTGTTTCTTGGGCAAGGTCTCGTGGATCCCATGTCGCCGATGAAGACAATGAGGCAGATGCTGGACACCATCGATCGGTTCTTCGACGACGCCATGATGTTCCCGGGGACCAACCGCCCGCTTATGGAGATGAGGTCGCCGTGGGACATGAAGGAGGACGAGAACGAAGTGAAGATGAGGTTCGACATGCCGGGGCTGTCCAGGGAGGAGGTGAAGGTGATTGTCGAGGACGACGTGCTGGTGGTGAAGGGGGACCACGCGGAGGGGAAGGAGGACGAGTGGTCTAGGAGGTCGAGGAGCTCGTACGAGACGCGTCTGCTGCTGGACGACGACTGGGAGAGTGACAAGATCAAGGCGGAGCTCAAGAACGGGGTGCTGCAGGTGACGATTCCCAAGAAGAAGGTGGAGCGCAAGGTCATCGACGTCGAGGTTAGCTGAGGAAAGGAGGGAAGGATCCATTTGTACTTTGCAGTGTGTGTGCTCTGTTTTCTGTGCAGCCGTCTTGTGTTATGTGCTAGTAGTACATGCGCGTATGAATATGAATGTAAAGCTTTCCTTCTTGAATATATGTTGATCTGTATGTACCTTTATTTATGACGGAATCATTCGTGGGGGGTGTCCAGAGAGTGATGGGAAGGGTTAATGTGAGAGCATTCCTCTGGTTTTTCTTCCCTGGATGTTTTTTGCAGGTTCTGCCTCCTCGGCTTCTTGTGGACGGTGCCATCTTCTTCTCGGAGAGAAACATTGGCACCTGTATTTCGAGGCCTTTCATCTTTGGATGTAAAACAGTCAATCGTAGGAGTTGAGTGGGATCGCAGGGTGTCATGGGAGAGATGAAATCCAATGCATCTTAAAATCTGAGGTCAAATTAATTATTGATGGAAAGGTATGGATTGATTGTAGGACAATTCCGATCGACGGTCAAAAGTTGTTTGAATATCTCCATGAATTCATTTGATCGACGGTCAAAAGTTGTTTGAATATCTCCATGAATTCATTTGAGACTTAAGCAAAAGTAAAACTAAGAAGCAAAAGTAAAACTAAGGAAGAATAATATTTTTCGGTTCTCTTTATTGGAAGTAAGCAAAACTGACGAAGAATAAGGTTTTTCGGTTTTCTTTATTGGAAGTATGTTCCTATTTAAATGTCGTTGAAAGCATTTAGTTATTACATATGTAGTTATTAAATGGAAATTGATGGGGAGACGCTTAATAAGCTGTACTATTCCGCAAATCGCTTCTTATCAGATCTAAAAAAAAGATAAATTCTAGTCAAATCAACCATTCTAGTCTATCCAAATTATAAAATATCTGATCTCGAACTTCCTTTATCTGGAATTGTCAGAAAATTCAGGTGTTTTTTTTCAAGCAATCCTAGCATGTCTTAGTACATCAATAAAGATAATTTTGATAAAATCTTGCCTATATTTAAAGTATGAGAGTTCACGACAATGAACCGTCTGCTCTTGAAAAATGTCTAGGTAAGATTTGTAACATATTAGACAAGTTTCATCTGTTGGGAATAGAAGAATCATTAGGTGATAAATTGAGAATAGTATGATATTCAATAAGTGACATATGCATTGCAGGGTCTTTAATAGAAATGGCAAGAAAATGTTTAACATGGTCGGTTTGTAAATAATGGAACATTGATTTTTGTCTAGTAGACATGTCAAACTCCATTTCCATTTCTTTAAAGATTTTGCTAAAAAGGGATCTCATCAAAGCATTCTGGGCTTTAGGAGGGTGGTGTCTTTGTTAGCAAAACATGTAAGATCGTGAGATGGAAGTGTGACACGTAAGCCCTCTAAAGCATTTAGAAAACCAGAATCTATGACATGTACTCCATTGTCTCGTAAAATATGATCTTGGATCATCCAAGATTGAGCATAGAGACTAAGAAAGCATATGAAGAAGCTTAAATAATTGAGTACAGAGTGGATCATCCAACTGCGAAAGAAAATGCATTAAATCAACAAGTTTGGTTACCTCTTACAATTTAAATATGATTTTTCAATTTTCTTTATTGGAAGTACATTCCTATTTATTTTTTTCCAACTTGTGGAGATGCTTTTGTACTTTTTTTGGTCGGAGACGCATTTATATTTTAACTCAGAGATGGAGAGTTAGCCCCGTCAATGAATGATATATGTAGAGATAGTTTATAGTATTAATAATTGTTTCCGTGTTTCGTTGCTATTTCTTTCTTCTATTTAGACGTTCATGTAATTTACCCATAAGGCCTCTCCCTATATAAGAGAGCCTAGGGTTATTCTATGAGATATAACGAAGACTCTTTTCTTCTAACATGGTATCTGAGCCGCCCTAGGGCTCTCTACCCGCCGCCCCTCCCTTCCCCACCCGTCGCCCCTCTCTCCTTCTCTCGTCGAGCCGACTTAGGGCTCCCAGCCGCAGTCTCCCAGCGGCCCCTGCCGCCCTCATCGCTTCTAGCCGCAACACCCAGGGGCTCTCGATCGCCAACAGCCCCAGCCAGGTCCCTTCGCGGCCCCTGCCGCCCCCTCCGAGCGGCTCCTTGCCGCCGCCAGTGGCTTCCAGCCGCCCCCAGCGGCCATCTGCCACCGCCAGCGCCTTCCAGGTGCTCCCCATCCACCCAACGTCGCGCCTAGCGGGCCTCCAACGCTGCCACCGGTTCCCTGATGCACCAGCGGCGTCCCAACTGTGTCTGTAGGCCATCTTCTGGCCTTCAACAGTCCATAGTCGGCCGTCTCGAGGCGCTTCAAGGGCTGTAAGCTTCATTGGAGGCGTGCCCTAGTTTTTTTTCCTTCCGATTTATGGATTTGAGTGCGTAAAAATCTACACACGTACTCAAATCTAATGAAGTTGGTGTAGACGTTCATCAACGTGTCTAGTTTTCCCTTCGTCTTCTTCGAGCAGCACTATGTCAAAGTCGAAAGTCGATTTGCCCTCCACCGACGCATTCAAAGGTCCAGCGCCGATATTAATGATAGATGGGTCCAACTATGAGCTATGGGCTATGCAGTTCATGAGCCTCATGAAATCAAATGGTAAGAAACACATTCTTACCAAAGATGAGCCTGCGGAGAAGACGGGGATCTATGCCTCATGGGAGGCTGATGACGCTTACGCGAAAGTCTGGCTGTCTTGTACGTTGACAATGGAGATAGCTAACGATGTCCTCCATCAGCCCACCGCTAAGGCGATGTGGGATATCCTTGCTGCTACATATTCGCAAGTGTGAAACGAGACAAAGATGTTGCAGCTTCAACATGATATTTTTATGATGAAGCAGGCCGGCAGACCTCTCCACTCTCTATACACATCCCTGAGAGGGATGTTTGAGAAGCTATACAGTACCATTCCTCTAACAGCGGCACCGGAGCAGCAGAAGACGTTTCGGAACGCCACCATGGTGGGTGTTCTTCTTGCAGCTCTCGACCCTGAGTATGATGCTGCCAGGTCACAGATTCTAGCAGATGCGGTTATTCCTCCAGTGGAGGATGTCTACAGAAGGCTCAGCCGCATTCTAGTTTCCTCCAGCTCTTCTACTCCACCCCCATCTGCGATGGCAGCTTCGCGTGGGAGAGGTGGATCGTCTTCTGGACGTGGACGTGGACGTGGTCGTGGACCTCCAGGAAGAGGTCGCTTCAGTCAGATGTGCTCGTATTGTCACAGAACTGGACACTCAGAGGACACATGCTATTCAAAGCATGGGTTCCCCGCATCAGCACGAGTTGCAGAGCATTCACAGTCTCCATTACCGTCTACTACAGATCAGAGATTTGACGAACTTGTGGCCCGTCTCCGCGATATTATGCCACATTCGTCTGGTGATTCTTCTGGTGGTTCGTCAGACATTGCTGCCACAACATCTGCCAGTTCATCCGCTGCAGCCAGTAGCTCAGGTAGTTCATCAGCACACATACATTCGCATGATATATCTGACTGGGTTATAGATTCCGGAGCTACACACCATCTTTGTCGAGATAAGGGACGATTACGGGCCTACAGGAATATTCAACCAGGCCGCTCGATACAGATAGCCGATGGTACCCACTCACCCCTTGTTGGACAGGGGGAGGTTTTCTTATCCTCTACTATGCAGCTGCAGAATGTTTTACATGCTCCTGAGTTCTCACTGAATTTACTGTCTATTAGTCAGATTACAAAGGACTTGAATTGTCGTGCTATTTTTGACCCCTCTTCTGTTATTTTTCAGGACATACTCACGGGCATGGTGATTGGTTGTGGCTCTGAGCAAAATGGTTTATATCGGTTGGTTCGGGAATCCTATGCTGGCGTTTCTTCTCACTCCGTTGGACCAGTCTCTCCTTACATTTGGCATGTTCGATTTGGTCACCTTCCGATCCAGAAAATACGCCATCTTCTGCCCCAGATTTCTCCAAGTTCGTCATTTCGCTGTGAAACTTGTCAGTTGGGAAAGCATCATAGGTCGAGCTTCCCAAGTCGTCAGAGTCGGAGCAGTAGCTCCTCTTTTGAGTTGTTACATATAGATATATGGGGTCCGAGTCGTGTTCCCGATCACCAGGGACACAGGTTTTATCTAGTTGTCATCGATGATTTTTCTCGTGTCTCTTGAGTATTTCTTTTGAAGAATAAATCAGAAGCAGGAGATGTTATCAAAAATTTGGTTAATGAAGTGCAGAATGTTTTCTCTTCCTCTGTCAAATACGTTCGAACTGACAATGCCCTGGAATTTTGTACACGCTCTCTTTCCCTATTTCTTTCAACGAAGGGTATTATTCACCAAACCACCTGCGCTTATACTTCCCAACATAATGGTGTGGCGGAAAGAAAGCATCGCCATCTTTTGGATATTACTCGTACCCTGTTGATTCAAAGTTGTGCCCCTATTTCTTTCTGGGGGGATGCTGTCCTCACTTCATGCTATCTAGTCAACAGAATGTCGTCCTCTGTCCTTGGAGAGAAGATACCTATCTCTCTTATTTTTCCAGACAAGGAGCTCTTCTCTCTACCGCCACGTGTCTTTGGCGTTGTGGCATTTGTCCATCGACTATCTCCTGGACTTGACAAGCTCTCTCCAAGAGCAGTCAAGTGCGTCTTTGTTGGTTATTCCAGAACCCAGAAGGGGTACCGGTGTTATGATCCTACAACCAACAGGTACTTTGTTAGTGCGGATGTCACCTTCTTCGAGTCAGTTATGTATTTCTCGCCAGCTGGGGACAGAATGGTACCATCCACCACCACTGATGATGTTTATGTTCCACCACCACCTACTTCGAGGTCACTTGAGTTGTCTCCTGTGTCCTTCCCTACGCCAGCACCACCGCCACCACCACCCCCACCTCCACCCATTCCACATCAAATCATATCACCGTTTCCTAAACATTATACGCGTCGGCCAGGACCTGCTCAGACGACAGATCAGCCAATCACTACGCCTCAGGTATGTTCAGATGATGTTACCACTGACGGGTCAGGTTTAGTACATGTGCAGGATGACTCATTACATGTGGATACAGATGATGATCTTGATGTTCCGATTGCCATTCGGAAACAGAGACGGCGTTGTGCTTCATATCCATTTGCTTCACAGGTTTCCTTCCACCGCCTCACTGGTGATTTTCAGAAGTTAGCCACAGCATTATCTTCCGTGGCCATACCACGGACATACCAGGAAGCCTTGAAGAGTGAGTGCTGGAGATTAGCTATGGAAGAAGAAATGGGGGCCTTGCAGACCCGTGGCACATGATCTTTGGTTCCTGCACCTCCTGACGCCTCAGTTGTGAGTTGCAAATGGGTCTTCACAGTCAAATATCATGCAGATGGCACATTGGAGAGGTACAAAGTACGATTGGTAGCCCGTGGATTTACACAAACATATGGCGTTGACTACATGGATACATTCTCTCCAGTGGCGAGACACTCGACTCTCCGTGTTCTCCTGTCTGTTGCAGTGGTTCGTGATTGGAGCATTTCTCAGCTAGATGTCAAGAATGCTTTTCTGTACGGGGATTTACAGGAGGAAGTCTACATGCAGCAGCCACCTGGGTTTACTGCTGAGGGGGAGAAGCATATGGTCTGTAGACTTCACAAGGCGATATATGGCCTCAAACAGAGTCCACGAGCGTGGTTCCAGAAGCTGTCCAATCTGATTGAGCACCATGGATTCAAGAGGTCCAATGCTGATCACTCGTTGTTTGTCCAGAAGTCCTCGGCAGGTACAGTTGTCATAATGGTCTATGTGGACGATATTCTTGTTACAGGAGATGATGTTCAAGGCATAGCAAGAGCGAAGGCGTTCCTAGGTAGTCAGTTTGTTACAAAGGATCTTGGAACCCTAAGATATTTTCTGGGGTTGGAATTTGCAAGGAATGCACATGGTTTGGTGATGACACAACGGAAGTACATTACAGACTTCCTGGTTGAGACCGGTATGGATGGGTGTAAACCATCAAGCATCCCCATGGACCCCAGCATGAAGCTATATGATGATGATACTGATGAAGTGGATAAGAGGAGATATAGAGAGATGTTAGGAAAACTCCTCTATATTACTATAACCCGTCCAGACATTGCATTTGCAGTTAACCGGGTGAGCCAGTTTGTGGAGCACCCAAGACAGGTTCACTTGGATGTTATACACATGATACTGAGGTATCTAAAGTCTTCTCCAGGGTTAGGGCTATTATTCAGAAAGGGCGCAGACTTATCTATCTCAGCATATGCAGACGCAGATTATGCAGGGTGCCCTAAGGATAGAAAATCTACCTCAGGGTTTGCAGTTTATGTTGGAGGCTCTCTGGTGTCTTGGAAAAGCAAGAAACAAACGGTGGTGGCAAGATCCAGTGCGGAATCTGAATACAGGGCAATGGCCCGAGCCAGTACGGAAATGATGTGGGTTCTCTCCTTATTAGAAGATTTACATGTTGTTGTACCTCTACCTATGAAGCTTCAATGTGACAATCAGGCAGCATTGTTCATTGCCAACAATCCAGCTTTTCATGAGAGGACCAAGCATATTGAAGTTGACTGCCATTACACCAGGGACCTGATCCAGAGAGGATTGATATCCACGGCCCACGTTAGCTCAGGAGATCAAACTGCTGACATATTCACAAAGCCATTGCTCAGAGGACCTTTTCAGAGATGTTCATCCAAGCTGAGCATGATCGACATCTATGCTCCACCTTGAGGGGGAGTGTAGAGATAGTTTCTAGTATTAATAATTGTTTCCGTGTTTCGTTGCTATTTCTTTCTTCTATTTAGACGTTCATGTAATTTACCCATAAGGCCTCTCCCTATATAAGAGAGCCTAGGGTTATTCTATGAGATATAACGAAGACTCTTTTCTTCTAACAATATAGATGGGGAATTGAGCGCTGACAACGAATGACAGAAATATTACCGGTGTTTTAGCTTTATGCACATCAATTACATATTTCTACTCATTTCGGGGAATATATTCAATCAACTCGGATAATTTTTACCAATTAACATTTTTGAATATTTTACAGAATCGTTCACTTAATTTTCATTTTTTCGAAATATATTAACTGATGAATTAGTAGTAGTTGTTCTTGATTTCTAAAACCTTCAATAATTTTGATATCTTTTTACCTTGTATCTTGTACCCGCCATTAGGGGTGGGTGTTTGACTGGTTTGAGTGAGTCTGGGTCATTCGGTTTGGGTTGAATTTGATTTTAGTTGCAAAATAAAACTCATCACCCAACCAAATTAGATTGGGTTGAGAAGTTTGGGTGATTGGTTTGAACCAATTGGGTTGGGTGAAAACCAAATTACCCATACAAAAAATCTTGTTAATTGAAGGTCAAGTAACGATTGGGCCATTGATGTATGAAAAAGATGTCAAAATAAGCATGTAGTAAGATCAATATATAAAAAGAAGGTTGGAGGAATACGTTCAACATGGATGAAGAAGGTTGGGATATGTTCAAGTTGATATGGAGTTGTTCAGTTAAAATTAGGGGATTTTCAAGAATAATTTATGTCACCTGAAGTCGATAGGGATTGGAGCATAGTTGTGTGGTTATAAGGAATGCTCTCGGTTGTTTATAACATGTAATGATAATATAAAGGATGATAGAGAAAAAATATATTGAGTACAACACATAATACCAAGTGAAATAATGTTTAATGAGACACGGTTGTTAACAAGTTGATAACTGGGATTGGAGAATTCGATTTCTACATTAGAAATATATATGAGCTTAGAATTATTGATATTATACATTAAGTACATACCGGTTGGGTTGGGTGGGTTAAACCTTTTATCATTCAAAGAAATAAGTTGGGTTATTTGGGTGGGTTGGGTGGAAGACATTAGCGAGTCAACCCAATACCCATTAAAGGAATATGGTTTGGATCCAACCAAGCTCAAAACTCGAATGACCCAAATCGTGTAAATCCTATTTTCAACGATTTGGTTGAGTTATATGGGGTGAACCCATATAATACCCACCCCTACCCGCCATCCAACGAGCTCTGAGTTAATCTGATCTTTCAGGTTTAATCCGATTTCTCAGTAATGTAATTTGATTTCACTATCCAATGAATTTTGAATTGACAATCCATAAGAACACAACCTTTCCAAGGTTGTTAATTCTTGTCCTGCAAACACGATCTCAACACAAAAAAAAACAATTCACAAACATACAGAACATGCTAGCATATAATTTACTCCCAGAACACGCTTAGCATATAATTTAATGTGCCATGCCAACATATTCGAGAATGCAGATGGTAGGATCTGCAGTGCCGAAGTCACCGTAGTGCATAAGAAGGTGCAGAGCAGGTTGCTCATCTAAATTCCCCTTGCACAACTTGGCAAGTGGCCACCTGCAGAACAAATCACAGCACATCCCGCACCACTCAACGACTCATCTCCCATTCCGGTCCTAAACAACCACCTTAAATTCCTCTGCAATTGCCATGTCCCGGAGGACACGCAGATCATATCTATCACAACCGTATGGACCAAACCACTCCCCAGGATCTCACCGCAGAGGAGGCGACAGAGCCCTCGTGCTCGGCACTGGAGGTCCTCGTCGGCAGCAAGGGCCTCCTCATCCACGAGAGCCCCGACACCTATGACCCAACAACCGGCCGCGCCCTCACCGGCTCCTGGCTCTGGGACTGCTCTCTCTACTTCGCCCACTGGATGGCCACCGACCCACGTCCCCACCTCACCGGCAAGATCGTCCTCGAGCTCGGCGCCGGCACCGGCCTCCCGGGCCTCGCCGCCGCCGCCCTCGGCGCCCGCCGTGTCGTTCTCACAGACCTGCCGCCTCTCCTCCCCGCGTTGCGTAGGAACGTGGCGGCCAACGGGTTTGAGGAGCGCGTGGAGGTGAGGGAGCTCCGGTGGGGATCGGGGGATGGCAATGGAGGGTTGTACGACGTGGTGCTGTTGTCGGACGTGTTGTACGACGCGTCAGAAATGGAGGGGATGGCGGAGACGCTGAGGAGGGTGTGCAGGGAGGGGGCAGAGGTGTGGGCGGCGGCGGAGGTGAGGGACGGGGTGGAGGATTGCTTGAGGGAGCTGGCGGCGGAGGGGTTCGGGGTGGAGGAGGTGGCGGAGGGGAGGAGGGCACTGAGGAAGGACCCAGTGGAGATATCCACGTTCAGGGTCTTTTCCCTACGGCTGCCTCGTGGTTTTGCTTGACAAGAGTTTATTCAATCGTAGCCGTTCGACGATTTCGTTGTGGCGTAGATATGAGGGGAGGGAGAAGGGTGTTTGTGTGGGGACGATGATGGCGTTTTCGACCTTGAAATCTCTTGTTGGTTTTTGTGTGGCACAGGAGGCTGTTGTTGGGGAAATTTTGCCTTTGATTGGTTTTACGAGTAGTGTTTGTAGCGGCCGATTCCAATGTTTGATGAGCAGATTGATTGGGCTGACAAGATGGGCCAGTTTGATTGTTGGTGTACACCGATGTATACGGGTCTACTTTTCATTCCAACTTTTCCAACGTTCCACACAGTTTACTATTCACAGGAATATCTCAACCCAACTCTGGGTCGTTGCAACATCTTGTGTCGAAATGAGGCATGGGAACATATCTTCATGTTGTAATTTTTTTTCCTTTTTTGAGAAAATTTTGTGAAAAATCCAACCCTATATGGATTTAGTGCAGGCTTATTGCTCTAAATACCTCTCAGATTTTGTTTTGATCTGATGTTCCTACTATTTTATCTTAAAGGTTAAAAAATCAAATATGAAATTATGTTTGAGTACCAACCATGTTGACTTTGTCTTTAACCTTTAAGATAAAATAATTAGGATCATTCGATCAAAAAGGAAATTTTGTATCTATGTAGAAACTAAATCCACATGATTAGATTTTTCACAAAACTTTATAAAAAAGGATTATAGTAGTCCCAGTGTCTGCTCACCTAGATGCAAAAAGGAGATAAGGCTCATATGTTTAAGAGTTGAGAGTCAAATTTTCTTCAGTATAAGAGATGAAAGTCCGTCTATACATAACAGAGGAATGTCGAATTTCCACTCACTCAATGTATTGATAACAAATGACATTTCGGTGGAGCTAGGCAAATTGTAGGGTAGATGGGTTGAAGTTACGCCAACTTTTCCATGGATATAACAATTTGCAACAACAATAACCATTTGCTCTATAAAAATTGTATTTTTTTTATCGAGTACATAGTGGTTAAGGATGTATTATTTTTGCTATAGCTTATGTTTAAAATATTCAACCAAGAAAAGTGATTTACACCTCCAAAACGCTACCCATAAATCTACCCACCATGACTTACCAACTAACATAGCCATCCATATCAGGTATCTCCAATTGTAGTCATATCGTCATGATTTGACTAGATCAGGATAATCAATCAACTTGATTAACTATTGGTACCATAAGTGTGCATAATTGATTCACTATTGGTACCATAACATGTGTGTGTGTGTGTGCGTGCGTGCGTGCGTGCGTGCGTGCGTGCGTGCGTGCGTGCGTGCGTGTGTGTGTGTGTGTGTGTGTGTGTGAATGAGAGCATGCATTATGGAGCACGTGATCCAACCAGGAGATAGAAGACCAGGAGAGAGAAAACAGAATCATGCGTAGTGCCTTTGTAAGTACATCTGTTGTCTGGTCTCCCGAGGTGACATGCGTAGTAGTGATGATACCCTTTTGTATCATGTCACAAGTGTAGTGGCAATCTACTTCTATGTGCTTTGTCCTCTCATGAAAGGTTGTATTATTTGCAATGAAGATAGCAGCTTGATTGTCACATTGGAGATGCATGGGAAGACGTACTTCTATAGTCAGGTCAGTAAGAACGGATCTATTCCACATCATCTCTGTACTGGCTTGTGCCATGACCATGTATTCCAATTCAGCACTCGACCTGGAAACCACAGTCTGCTTCTTACTCTTCCATGAAACAAGAGAATTTTTTATGAACACAGAAAAGCTAGATGTAGACTTTCTATCCTTTGGTCACCTAGCATCACATCTGCGCATGTTGTAACTGAAAGAGATGTGTCTCTGCTAAAAAGAAGTCCAGTACGAGGTGAATTCTTCAAGTATCTCAGAATCATATGTACTGCATCCATATGTGCTTGTCGGGACTGCTCCATAAACTGGCTCACTTTTCTTATGGCAAATGATATGTCAGGCTTGGTATTAGTTACATATAGTAGCTTGCCAACAAGCTCTCTTTATCTCTTCTTATCGAATTCCTCAATATCATTATCATAGAAATTCATGCTTGGGTCAAGCGGAGTAGTGACAGGCCTGCAATCTACCTTGCATGTCTTTGACAGAAGATCTATAACATACTTCCTCTGGATCATTACAAGACCTCTTTGGTTCCTGGCAAACTCTAGTCCAAGGAAGTAACGTAATTGTCCAAGGTCCTTGGTCACAAACTGTTGACCTAGGAAGTCCTTGGCACTCTGAATTCCATGATCCTCATCCCATGTAATAATAATGTCATCAACATAAACAAGAATGACTGTAGCACCTCTCTAGGTCTACTGTACGAACTAGGAGTGATCAACAGTTGATCACACAAACACATGTTGCTCTATCAAGTACGAGAGCTTTTAGAATCGTGCTCTTGGACTCAGCTTGAGGCCATAGATAGCCTTGTGTAATCTGTAAACCTTCTGACACTCCCCCTCAGCAGCATACCCAGGTGGTTGTTGTATGTAGGACCTCCTCCTGTAGATCACCATAGAGGAATGCATTCTTTACATCAAGATGATAAAGGGGGCAATCTCGTGTCATAGCAACAACAAGGGGAATACATAGAGTAGAATGTCTGGAAACTAGAGAGGAAGTATTATGATAGTCTACCACATATATCTAGGTGAATCCTCATGCCACAAGTCTCGCCTTATAGCAATCCACGCTTTCATCCACACAGTGTTTTACTATGAACACACATTTGCATCCCACAGCAAGTGTATCAACAGGAGCAGGAACAAGACTCAACGTACCACGTGACTGTAGTGCAACCATCTCTTCCTCCATAGCTAACCTCCACTGGCTATTTTTGAGAGCCTTCTGATATGTCTGTGGTATCTGCACTGCGGATTGCCAACGTAAATTTCCTGAAATCCTATGACAACCTGCTCAAAGAAACCTGGGCTACAAGAGGGTAAGTAGCACACGTCCGTTTCTGCTTTCGTAGAGCAATAGGTACGTCAAGATCATTTTCCAAGTCCGACATCTGTAAATTTCCCTCTTGAGAGGGCACCTACTCATCATATCGCACAGTCAACTCAGTAGTGTCATCAATAGAAATAATATGCTCATTACCGTGTTGGATGATGGGCAAGGTATGTGAGCATGGTAAACAGAGCACCTACGAGAAAAAACACGAGGTAAAAACAGAACCAAAGGAGGAGGTGGAGGAGGTGGTGGAGGTTCTCGAAGAGGAGGAGTAAGAGAAGGACCAATTGTAGGAGGTGGTGGCATGCATATCTCATCATCAAGGTCAGATGGAGCAAGTCTATCACATGTAGAAGAGAAATACATGACAAACTCAAATAAAGTAACGTCAGCACTAACAAAATATTTCTGTCTTAGATGATCAAAGCAGCGATACCCCTTTTGGACATGAGAGTAGCCTACAAACACGCACTTGACAGATCAAGGAGAGAGCTCGTCACGCCTTGGGGAGACATCATGAACAAAGGCAACCAATCCAAAAACATGAGGTGTAAGAGAGAAAAGATCCTTCTTGAGAAACGTAATCGAGAAAGGAATCTTCTCTCCCAACATGGACGAGGGCATACGATTTACCAAACAACAAGCAGTAAGATAGCATCACCCAGTAGGCATGAGAAGCATGACTCTGTATCAACAATGTTATGATTACATAAACTAAGTGACGGTGTTTGCGCTCAGCAACACTGTTCTGCTGGACAGTGTAAGCACATGAGGTCTGGTGAACAATACTATGGGATCTAATAAACTCAAAAAGTTGTAAGGTGCGAAATTCCAAGGCATTATCAGAATGAAAATACTTGACATTAGCAGAAAAAATATTCTTTAATTCATTAATAAAATACTTGATAACGGATCCAGCCTCAGACTTATTCTTCAATAAGAAAACCCAAGAAAGTCTAGAAAAACCATCGACAGTTACAAGATAAAATCGGTGTCCTTGGTGATCAAGAACACGACTAGGACCCAAAATATCTAAATGAAGGAGTTCAAATAACTGAGAATTGCTCTGACTCTGATGGGATGGAAAAGAAGAGCAATGATTCTTCCAAGCTGACATGCCTCACATTGAAAGGAGGATCTCATGGAAATCTGAGGGAGAACATGACATAACTTCTGCAGAGGAAGATGTCCAACCTAAAGTGTCACAGATAAGGAGAGACAGTTCCAATAGATATATTAGAAACACTAGCACAAGGAGGTTGGACTAGTCTATAGAGTCCCCGTTGCTCACGGCCACATCCAATCACCCTGCCCATGAGTATGTCCTAAAACACAAGAGACGAAGGGTCAAAGTTGGCACGACAATGCATATCCTTAGTGATCTGACTAATAGAAAGTAAATTCATCTGAAAGGCATGAGCATATAAAACATTCTTCATATGCATGGATGGTGTCAAATGCACCTCCTCCTATCATGTAACGATTAAGTGGTCGCCATTAGCAATGACAACCCATGTTCCAAGTGGTATAGCCTTGTAGGACCTCAGTTGCATTCTATCTCCACACAAGTGGTGAGAAGAACTAGAATCCATAATCCACTCTGCCATGTCGGTATTCGTACTACCAGTAAAGGCATAGGTGATACCTGAGGAGCTCGAAGAGGCTCTGGCTATTGCTATGATATCTATAGTGGTAGTGTCGGTAGTAGGATTCATGATATCTCGAATACGAGAGGCAATATCATCCATGCGAGGATCGACCTGTGGAGCTGAAGTCTCTGAAGACATAATCAAACAGGATATCCATGCTTATGATAGCAAGTATCCTCCGCATGTCCAGGCTTGCAGCAGTAGGTGCAAGAACCACGTTGGCGTCTTCCTCCTCTTCCTCGAGGTATGTGTCCTATGGATTGGATCGCCCCACCTCAGCCACGAGAAGAGGTCATTGTTGAGGAGTGCGAGAACGTGGTTGTTGAGCCCATGCTGAGCCCTCCCTTGGGATTAGGTCGCTCAATATTTATTCTAAATATCTCCCTCTTTTTCTTTTATCTCTTTATTCTTTTATTTATGCACAAAAACATGCTTATTATTTATTTTTACACAATGCATGCTTTTTGATAATTATTTGTATTTACATGAATATACATGTGTTTGGCAAAGGTTTTGTAGCTAAAATAAAAGAATAAAGAGTGATGAATGTGTATTCTTCATATGTGTCCTATGGATTGGATCGCCCCACCTCAACCACGAGAAGAGACCATTGTTGAGGAGTGCGAGAACGTGGTTGTTGAAGGGATGATGAGCCGACTGCGACGGCTATAGGCCTCCTCTATAGGGGGAATGGTTGCTCCGGTGAGAAGATGAGTACATGCAACATCATATTCTATACCAAGTCCAGCCATGAAGACTCCAACCATTATGGAGTTCCTATATGTCTTCTGCAGCTTAGTAGATGTTGTAATGGGCATGTATCTATGAAGCTTTTCAAACATGCCACGCAGCGAAGAGTAGTAAACATGCAGAGGGCGACCATTCTTCTTGGTCTTGTAGATATCAAACTATAATTGAATGATCTTGGCATCATTCTTCGCTTGTGCATAGGTGGATGCCAAAGTTTCCCACATTACCTTGGCAGTGGGCTAAGTTAGAATATCATTGTCTATCTCTGTAGTGAGAATCCCACAAAGCCAAACATGTGCGTATGCATCATCTTGCTTCCAAGAAGCATTTGTCCCAATCTTATCCGTTGGCTCTGGATCTGTCAGGATGCGCTCCTTGTTGTCGCACTGCATGAGGGTGAGAAACTGCATGGACCACAACTCATAGTTGGTCCCATGCATCTTAGCAATGGGAGTTGGGCCCATGAAAGCTCCGGACGAGAAGATGTCACCCTTGTTGTATGACATTATGATAAAATAGCCAAATAACGGAATTCAAATGGGAAGTAGACCGATGGAAACGAGTCTACAGAATCATACGAAGGATTGGTTGTACATGGAGACTCATACAACCATCCTTACTAATATTTGTCACTTATTGGAAAGCGTGACATAGAGGTATTAAATCACACTCTCCAATGCAAAACTCTCCGTCTAAGGGTTGATTTGCTGCTTAGGGGGCCAGGGCGTAGAGTGCACAAGGCCCGGACGCGCAGGACACGTAGAGGCCTGGACGTGCAATGACTAGGGCTCACCTAGACGCGAAGGAACCTGGTGGGGGTCGCCCAGGCACGGAGGGGCCTGGGCGTTGAGGGCCTAGGCGCAGGGGCGCTTGGATGCGCGGGTGCCAGTGGCGCAGGGGCGTGGGTGGTTGGAGTGCAGGTGCATGGAGCGCGGGCGGAGTCTGTAGTGCCCAGACATATTTGGAGCGCCTTGACGTGTGGAAGGCGTCCGGGGGGAACTAGAGCGCCTGGAGTGCGGGGGAGGGGGGCGTTGGGGTCGGGATTGCATCTAGACGCGCGGGTGGAGGGGCGGCAGGGGTGGGGGTGTTAGGGTTTGGTACGAGAATTCTGGTCTAGGATCGTGGCTCAGATACCATGTTAGAGAAAATAATCGAATGCTTTATTAGAGTCCCAAGGGTTCTCTTATGTAGGATAAGAACCTATCGGGTAAATTATAGAAAGAGGTACAGAGAAAAAGGAAAATATAACAATACTAGAGATAGTTAATATCTCAACATATTCTGACGCAAGGAACCCATGCAACAGGACCGTCCACCTGCGCTCATCCTCCTCCCAACCGTTGTGCGAGGGGGAGATTAACGAGGGTAGACACGACTTTAGCACCTATATCACTATCCACCTCCATCGTGTTCCCGAACTCCAACCCCACCGCTCCTCACACCATTGATATCGATGCACGTGCACCAGCCCAACAAATTCCAGTTGCGCTCGCCTGCACACGGCTGAGTCGGGTGCAATTCCATTTCCTTGGAACCTATGAAAAGAAGGGATAAGAAGGGCGCCCCAGGTGCAAGGCTCCCCTTTGTAAGAATTGCATGGCAGACCTCTCATAGTTACGGTAATTAAAGAATTTCCCTGAAGCACAATATTCTTTTGCTGGACTTTTATTTATTGTAATTTGAACCATGTATTTGAGCACTTATTTGGACTCTACTTTCTATTTATTTCCAGAAGCAAAAATATCCTACAGATCTGCAGGCACAACATTCTTTTGTTGAACTTTTATTAATTTATTGAAATTTGAACCATGCATTTGAGAACTTATTTGGACTCTATTTTTTTATTTATTTCCAGAAGAAAAAATATCTTGTTGAAGATCGTATTGTTCGCTACTTATTGAGCTTTTGTTTGGATCTATTAGATGAGTGGTTGATTTTATAAAAAAACTTACATTAATACTCCTTGATATTTTACCCAATTGCATTATGAAATTTGTGAAAATTTAGCTTCAAAAATTCTGGAAAATTCTTTGATTGCATGTCTAAATATATTGAATTTTATGTCCAGTTTGATTCAAAATGGAGTTTTATATTCCTAAAATAAATTTTTGAGCGATTTCTATAATGGATTTTTAATTACGTCCACAAATAACTTTTTGTCACAAACTCAAATTCTATGTATTCCACATTAAAAGCTCTATTTGAGATAATTTTTATTTGAATTGAATTGAAATTGTAGCTTTATTAGAAATTAACTACCAAAAATCACTCTGTTTTAAGTAGAAAACTCGTAAAAAACCAACTATTGTTCAAAGATCCAAACAAAATTAGTCCGGGTGCATTTCATCATATTTAAGCTTCTGTCGATTCATTAGCTTTGCTTACTGTTTGCAAAATATACATAACCCTAAAAGATCTTTAGTGTTTTATACATGCATCTTATACCTTAAAAATAGTAAAAAAATACATTCAGAATTCTTCATTGCATAAGCATTCCAAGAAAAAAATAGTCTTTTAGATATTTAAATTCATTTGGTAAAAGATTTAGATTTTTGAAGTTAGGCTAAGTTGAAATTTGAAATTGCATCATATACTCATTTGCACATTCGCTTTTCTCTTTTGCATAAAAATAACAAAAATAAATATTCTTCCTGAAAATCAAAGCACTAAGTTCTAGATTGATTCGAGCCATATTGCTTCCTTTAGTCAACCATGAGGCTTGCCCAAGTTAAAAATACATAGAACCACACTTAATTCAATTGATTGATTCATCTCTTTGTGTGATTGATTTTTTATTGATCCTTATTTACCCGGCAACAACAACTTCACATTATTTACATAGGGTAGATTTGGGCTCATCACTTGTCTCATGTTTACTCCTATTGGAACCATTTCCATTCCAAAGGAAATGCCTCCGTATTTTGTCAACGCTAATAATGGCGTGCTTGAGAAGTTTCAGGGAAGCTAGCATGTGGTTTATTTACGGGGTTAGCAAGGAGTTGAGTAAGGCTACGCGTGAGGACAATGATAACATGTGAGATTTCCAACATATGAGTTCTTTTTCAAAATTCTCTATAACCGGTGTCCAATCAAATTTCTCTATAATCGGTGTCCAATCTGTGTGTTTACGGGATCTAGGTGTTAATGGTATTCCTAGGTAATTGATTGGGAAATCATTCAGTTCCTAGCCAAGGACTTCTGAAGTAAGGGTAGATTCTTGTATGTTTAGGTTTATACAATGAATGGTAGATTTTTTTTTGACAAAAAGGCCCGAGAAAAGAGGAAAAAAAACTTAAGTGTGAATTTAAGGGGTCTTGTTCATGACTTGACGTGGAGTACATTGAACACTTTTAGCTTTCAGTCTTTGTTTTTATCTTTGAACTTTATCTTTGTTTCAAGGCTATGGCTTAAACTTACGTTGCTTTCTTCAATGCCATCATGGCCATACAAAGTTCAATTTTACTTAGTTCAAGGCCATGTTGGCCATACTCTCATAGTTGGATGCAATGCCAGCTTCCCTCATTGTCCGAATTTGTTTAGTCCATGTAGTGTCGTGATGTTGAGTCAGTTGATTCCCTGTTTCTTTTACTAATCCGGTCTACAAACTCGCTGAGATTTCTAGTCAAACCTTTGTCTGTCCTCTTTACTTTTCCTTTTATTTTGAGCATTGTTCCCCTGACCCTGATGTCCATTAACCTGATGTTTTCAACGTATTGAATCTTCTTATTTTTGCTGTAGTGTTCTCATTTAATCTATGGATGCGTTGTTTCTTGTCACGACCAGGTTTCTCTCAACTTTGGTGATTATTGTACATCTCTGTTTGAATTGATAATCTGAATCGGTAATCTCACATCTAATTGATTCCCGGTCTCTCATCAACTTATTTCAAAATTATAGAAGGTTGGTGACTTTCTTGTTGCTTGTTCTTATAAGATTCTTCAACCCATGCATGAAATGCTTAATCCTATTCAGTGTTGCTGTTGACATGGTTTGAAATTCTTCTGCCTTGAGGAGGAAGAGGATAACAGCAATAGTTTGCAGGATTAGATGATTGGGAGGGGCAGAGATGGCTCATCCTATATTTTAACTTCTCTACTTAGGATGCTCTGAAAGAAATCTAATTATAGAGTACCCTTAATTAATATTGAACTAAACCTCTTCAAATCTGGAAAATATAAGATTACAATCGAACTATGACCTTTTTAAATTTGTAGTCATAAATTACAATGTGGCATTACACCACCATCCAACCACTGCTGCTAGATTTATTTACATCAGAACTCCTCTATGCCATGCTGAACAAGATAAAGCACCTAGCTGTAGAACTTTATGTGGCTTACATGTTGAGCATGATGTGGGATCTTCATAAACTTCTTCAGGACCTGGTGCTGAACTTTCTCTCACTTTGCTTGCAGATTTACTCACCTCCTTCAAGAATCGTCTCGAGTCGTGGCTTCCACCAAGGTGATGAAACACAGTTACCTGTTTTCTTCTTTTGGATTTCGGAAAGCATGTCCTCCAGGCTCATATTTGCTGATGACAGAATCTTCTCGAGCTGCTTCTTAGTGACAACCACA